>OZ007576.1:47940830-48178330 GCA_963931925.1 Onchidella celtica
CTGAGACCAAAAAAAGGACACAATCAAATTTCAACGAAAACAATCCAAAACAATTCAGGTTTGGGTCTATTTTTAAATGTGACGATGTTTTCACTTTTCTTGTAGACCGTTTTTTGGTACAGGCTAGAATAATATCCCGTATATCCGAAACACTCACAAAATGGGTTTTTGTTACCAGCTTGTGGCTAATTTGCGAAAACGTCATGTGGCTGTGTCGTCATCGAAATGGTTGTTGGCAGTGCTGGGCAGCCAACGAATTGTGGATCTATCTATCTATCTATCTATCTATCTATCTATCTATCTATCTATCTATCTATCTATCTATCTATCTATCTATCTATCTATCTATCTATCTGTCTGTCTATCCATCCATCCATCAATGGCTTCTGAGTGGTCCGGATTTCTGGATCATCCGCTTCAAAATATCTTGATTTCCGGATCAGGATCCAAATTTTTAGATCAGTTAAGAATAATGGGTATCGATCCTCGATCCGGTTCGAGGAGAGAAGAGGGTTGTGGAGTATAAGTTGGCTGACTTCAAAGAGTGAATTCTAGTCTCTTTCATCTCGTTTTTTTTTTTTTTTCGAGATTGCCTTTTGATGCCCACGCAACTTTGTAAGCATCCCTGCCGGGAGGTGGGGATAGGAGAGTGTTAAATGAAGTTGTTGTTTTTTTTAATCGTTCAAGCGGAGACGGGGCCGAAAGACTGTTTTGCTTTGTCGTACGTCATTTTCCGTAATCTAGCGGCGCGGATGCTGTGGACAAGACCACTTAGTGTTTGTTTCGACTTCGAAACTGATTATTAATCTGTACGCCCTCGTTGACACTGAACTTTCCGTAGAAGTTCACACAATTCGTAAAGTTCACGAGACAGTGTACGGACAATGAGGTTGCTCTGTTCTCTCAGTGGAGCCGTACGGAGGCGGGAGTGCTGGCGAGCACCGGCCCAGGGAACCAGAAATATAAATAGATTTTAACCTGGGCGAAGAAGTTAAGGGTCACGCACTCAGTGGAAGCAATCTGTAGATCTCTGTTGCACGCAAGATTTTATGGTAAATTTCTAGACAGTGTTCTATTGCACTCTGTTGTTAAGGGTGTATTGTTGTATTGTTCTCTTACTGAAGAGGTGGGCGGAGCCGAGGCGTGCACTGGCGCAAGAGACGAGAAGATTCTAGGGTAATCAAAGATCACGTAGTTAGTGGATGCTAATCTTGTCACGAGTGGAGTGAGTGCAATTAAGGGGATTGCTACAGAGCGGGTGTAGAGTAAGAAAGGCTCACAGTAGACAGCAAGTTAAGCGTGCTGTTGTGAGTAGTGGGGGCGGGGTCTGAAGGAGGCGAAAGCGCGGTATTACTATCACTGCAAGTTAGAAGGTCCTAGGGATCGGACCTGTGAATAAAAGCCCATCGGGCGGACATAAAGGGGAAGCAGTCGAGAAGACTAGTGAGAGTCTTTCCAGTTATGACTGGTATGTAGAACGTTGATTGATTATTATGATTGATGTATTATATTATATTCGTCTATTACCATGATGTAAATAAGTATATGTGAGGAATGTGGAAGTCCTTGATATTGGATATAGCAATGTGCGCCACGAGCGATAGATGAAAGTGAGTTCATGGATTTGTAGCGCGAGTGAGTAGTGTGTACTCCGATGGAGGTGTGTTACCGTAAGATGTGTGGTGAGTGGAAGGTGAACTAGTGTGTGTACGTTTCATGGGTTGTAAGGAGAGGTGGAGTGAATAGAAATGGTAGGATATTATACCAATGTAATGTTATTCTTGTAGGTGTCGGGGACGGGCCGCAGAGCCACCTCGATGAGCACAGGGGATAGGCCAGCATAGGGCAGGAGGCCACACATAGGCCAGAAGTGAGGCTGTCAGTGCAGGACAGTAGAGGCACATAAAGTCGTGGCAGTCAGGTCACGGACAGGGACGTAGATATGAGAGTGAATGAGATACTATATTGTTGCCAGGTTGATAGGCTAGTGAACTGATATTATGTTGTTGCCATGTTGATGGCTATGGAAATAATAATGTGTTATTGCCCTGCTGAGGTGCTAGGGGAGTGCTAAGGTGTATGACAATAGGAAGGTGATATTGAGAGACTGCGGTGCCAGTGAATCATTAATGTACTATTAAGACCCTGAGGGGAGAGGCTGAGGCCGAAGTGCCTTTAGGAGTAACTCCCGGATTGTGGATCCGAGGGAGCGTGTGTGTGAGAATAAGGCCGTTGTACGGCAGTCATTTCAATAATATAATATATGTAATTGCGCTATTATATGTATAATTATGTTTAATAAATGTGTGAGTCTGATGGGTTGTTTTGTTAAGTGTTAAACTTGTTTGTTCGTGATTGTCGTCCTGTCATAAACTATTACATTTCCCAGTCTGGGATTTGTGACATTGGGGGCTCGTCCATTGTGACTCGTCCATTTTCGTAATATTTAGTTGTAGTTAGTTAGTAGTAGGTATTTGTGCTGTCTTGTTCGTTGGATGAATGGACATTTCATGATATGATTTATGTATATTGATGAATATGTATTGATACATGTATTGCTATGAATAGGTATTAATGTGTATTTAAACTTTCCAGAGTGTGTGCGTGCAGCCTGAGGAGACAAGCAGCCAGAGCTCCGATTAAAGGGAGGAGTTTTACTCAAAATTTCAAAAGTTAAGTGAAAGTCAAAATTTTTGTGCCCTGGATTTTGGGCTGTTCCTTTAATCTGTCTTTTTCCCTGTTTTTGCTGTTTTTGTTGTCGTTATAGGTTATACGGGCGGTGGCGCGGGTTTGCTGTGGTGAGCGTAGTTTGTCCTCTTCGGCTTCGTTCATCACAGTGAACAGTTCTATAGGGACCTGTATTTTTGTTTAGATTGTAGCGTTCTATCTTCCTCGTTGTTTTAGGAAGACGTTCCTCTTGTCCTTCTTCTCCCTATCTGTAGATACGTTCTTTTTTTTCAGACTCTGTTCTTGTTTGTACCGTGTAGTATAATCGGCGTAGTAGGTTGCATTTTTTTCCATTATAGTTTTTTTTTGTAGAAGCTTGTCCTAGTCTGGTTCGTTGTCCTTGACGTACTTGTGGTCCTTCTACTGAATTTCCTTATTATTGTCTTTTCTACTCTTTTTTATTATTAATAGGGCAATACATTTTATAAATATAGAATTAGTTAGGAAGTACGTAAATTTCTGAATTGTAATTGAGACAATTGGGTATTGTTATACCTGGTGGGATCTCAGGTCTCTGGTCGTGTTGCTAGTGATCATACCGACAGGGTAGCCGTTTTCATAGTATACATACCATAACCATAAATCTGTGAAATGGCGGAACTCCAACAGCTAATGAAGTTGGGTAAGGAACTTGGCCTGGAGGGAGAGGAGCTACGCGGCTGGATCAAAGAACAGCAGGCGGATTTGCGCGATGAGCGTGCTAAGGATAGAGAGCGAGAAAAAGAGGCTAAGGCTCAGGAGCAGGAGAGGGAGATAAAGTTAAGGGAGATAGAAGCTAGGGATAACCAACAGGAGAGAGAGACGCGAATGAGAATCGCGGAGTTGGAAAGCCAAAAGAATGCGCCAACAGAAGCAGTTGAGCGGCAGGTACACAATAAAGGTGGTGTTAGGATTAAGCTCCCTACGTTCGACGACCGGAAGGACGACATAGACGCCTTCCTTTACAGGTTCGAACTGAACGCACAATTGCAATGGGGGGAAAATAAGGAATTATGGGCCACGTACCTGGCATCGCTATTGCAGGGGCGAGCGTTAACCTACTTTAAAGAGCTACAGCGCGAAGACGTGCAAGATTACGATAAGCTGAAGGCTTTGCTGCTTCGCCGATTTGCGCGTACCGAGGAATATTTCCGGGAGCAGTTTAGGCGAGCACGTGCAGATACCAGGGAGGACTTTGCTGCCTTCGTCGCGAGACTAACGGAGTATTTCGCGAACTGGGTAGACTTGGCGCATGTGGGCACGGATTTTGCTAAACTGAAAGACTTAATGATCCGTGACCAGCTGTACGGGTCGTGCCACAAAGATCTGGTGGCTTTCCTGAAAGAGAACGAACCCGCGACGGTGCAGGAGGCGTCTAAGTTGGCGGAGGCATACCGTACGGCGCATCCGTCCAAACCAGTCGCCAGGGCGTACGTCCAAGATGCTGGGTACGTCGCCGTTGTCGAGGGGTCGCCGGCAGGACTTGGGGACAGGTCGCGTCAGCGTGGTGCCTATAGTGGGCAAGCCCAGGGGCAGCATAGGGGCTATCACCAATCACCGGCATATGGATCCGGTAAGTTTGACCGAGCAGGAGGGCGAGGTCGCGGTAATGGCCGGGGGCGAGTTGTGACCTTTGCCGATGACCGACGGCATAGGGACTCTAGTTCCGGTCGCGAGGGGTCACGGGGACCCAGGCCTAGGGCAGCACAGGGAGCGGAGTGTTGGACTTGCGGACGCGTGGGTCACTTTTCCCGCGAGTGTAGGGCCGCGAAGTGTTGGAACTGCGGAAGAGCAGATCACATCAGCGTGAACTGCCCTGCAGGTAGGATAGCGGCGAACGTGGACAGTAGCTCCAGTCCATGCTCCCCAAATAAATTTCATCATGCGGCTGCGTGTGTTACATCGGACAACGGAGGCGGACAGTATTCTAAGTGTCCCAGTTGTGAGAAGTTATTATCTTCCGGTGTTTTACCTTGTGGGAGAAAGATCCCCGTTATAAATTCATGTCATACAGGAGGTGGTCTTAGGGTTTATCCGGGGTTTGTTGGGGACGAACCGGTCTCGGTTTTACGAGATACAGGATCTACCGTTGTGGGAGTGCATAGGGACTGCATTCGGGATTCACAGCTTACAGGTGAGACTGTCCCGTGCATCCAATTTTCGGGGGCCATTGAGAAATTACCCATGGCAAAAATAATGATAGATACACCTTTCCTTAGCGGGGAAGTCGAAGCAGTCGTTGGTTGTTTTCCAGGCGCCCAGCTCATCATTGGGAATGTATCACGGGTCGTTTCCCCTTCCGATGAGAACGTGCAAGCATGGTCGCAATCAAAAGGTATTGACTTTTGCGCCGCGGTCGAAACACGCCGACGGGTAGCTGATAAAGATAAGATTAGACCTTTGGCTACGCCAGCGGTTAACCTAGATATCACGCCAGAGCGCTTGGCGAGATTACAAAGGGAGGACCCATCATTAAACCCATGTTTTGGGGAAGCGCGAACCGAGAAAACGAGGAAATATAAAAACGGGTCATCTTCTTTTTTTGTCCAGGGGGGCATTCTGTTCCGTATGTACGTCGCGGTGGCGTCCGTTCAAAAGCAGGTCGTCGTGCCACGGTCGTTGATTGCTACGGTATTGCGTCTGGCCCATGATGTTCCATTAGCGGATCATATGGGAAGTGCTAGAACCAAGGAGAGAGTTCTAAAAGATTGTTATTGGCCATCGATACATAGAGATGTGCGGTTATATTGTAAGACGTGCAGTGCGTGCCAAAAGACGACGCATAAGGGTCGTACACCCCAGGCTCCTCGTCAAAAGATCCCCACGGTTTCGGAGCCGGTTAAAAAGGTTTCGATAGACCTTGTTGATTTAAGAGAAAGATTATCTTCAGCGCGCACTATAGCAGAA
The DNA here is from genome assembly GCA_963931925.1 of Onchidella celtica. Taxonomy (NCBI): domain Eukaryota; kingdom Metazoa; phylum Mollusca; class Gastropoda; order Systellommatophora; family Onchidiidae; genus Onchidella; species Onchidella celtica. Next base: position 47,946,444 of record OZ007576.1, read on the forward strand.
GAAGCGTCTAGTATCGCTTCGAAAAGAGCAAAAGACTATAAAGATAGAGGTTCCAAACTGAGAATTTTTAAGCCAGGAGACAAGGTTCTGTTGTTGTTACCTACGGACCATAATAAGTTATTGATGACATGGAAAGGTCCTTATGTTATTGAGCGAATTGTTTCGAAGGTAGATTACGCTATCCACATTGATGGATCAGTAAAGGTTTTCCACGTTGATATGCTGCAGAGGTTTCATCAGAGACCAGAGTATCGCTATTCTCGTACTAGTGTTGAAGGACATACCTAATGTCGTGTCATTCTTTGATGATATAGCATGCCATACGTCGACATGGTCTGATCATATTCAGACACTAACAGTAATTTTTCAACGATTACGTCATTTTGGGTTAACTGCTAAACCCGCAAAGATGGATTTGGCATGTCCAGAGATAGTATTCTTAGGACATATTGTGGGTAGAGGTGTTCAGAGACCTGAAGAAACAAAAATTGACAAGTTAGTAGGGTTGCAAATCCCTAAAACAAAGAAACAAGTCAGAAGCTTAGTGGGAATTTTAAATTATTACAGAAAGTTCATTCCAAATTTTTCCTCCTTGTCATCTTCTCTTACTGACCTTACTAAGAAGGGACAACCCGATAAGGTCCAGTGGACGTCTGAATGTCAGACATCATTTGATAATTTGGTGACAGCATTATCATCGTCACCCATTTTGATATTACCCGATTTTCGATCTAATTTTATCCTCAGAACGGATGCGTCGGACTCTGGTGTCGGCGCTTGTCTTCTACAGGAGAAGAACGAATGTCTCCATCCTGTATGTTATGTCAGTAGGAAGTTATTGCAGAGAGAAAGAAAGTATTCTGTGATAGAGCGTGAGTGTCTTGCCATTGTCTGGTCCGTCCAGAAACTAGGACGTTATCTCATGGGACGAGAATTTTGTATCCAGACAGACCACAAGCCACTGACATTTTTGTCGAAGAATCGTTCGTCCAGCCCACGCTTGTCTAGATGGGCATTGGCTTTGCAGCCGTATACCTTCGTTATTCAACCAATTCCAGGAACCAGCAATCATATCGCCGACTACCTTAGTCGAGCCTAGGGCAAGATTTCAGGAGCTTATACATCTGAGGACAGGAACATTGACAGGATCTGTGTGAATAAGTCGACTTTAAAATATTGACATTATAAATATGATATGAAGAATGGTTGATAGGTTGAATGGTTTTTGATTCTGTATTAGATATGGTGGTTAGTTAGCTATTCATGATGTGACACATATATGCATATTGCAGGCCATATTGATCCCCATATTTTCCCCTGATTTCGGTATTTTATATACTAGGGGAACTGCTAGGTCATTTTTTTTAGTGTAGGTATTGCTCACGCTCACTCGTTGACAGTCATCTGGATGCGATTTGAAATTAATTGCATTAATTTTTTTGGGGTGGGGGATGATGTCACGAGTGGAGTGAGTGCAATTAAGGGGATTGCTACAGAGCGGGTGTAGAGTAAGAAAGGCTCACAGTAGACAGCAAGTTAAGCGTGCTGTTGTGAGTAGTGGGGGCGGGGTCTGAAGGAGGCGAAAGCGCGGTATTACTATCACTGCAAGTTAGAAGGTCCTAGGGATCGGACCTGTGAATAAAAGCCCATCGGGCGGACATAAAGGGGAAGCAGTCGAGAAGACTAGTGAGAGTCTTTCCAGTTATGACTGGTATGTAGAACGTTGATTGATTATTATGATTGATGTATTATATTATATTCGTCTATTACCATGATGTAAATAAGTATATGTGAGGAATGTGGAAGTCCTTGATATTGGATATAGCAATGTGCGCCACGAGCGATAGATGAAAGTGAGTTCATGGATTTGTAGCGCGAGTGAGTAGTGTGTACTCCGATGGAGGTGTGTTACCGTAAGATGTGTGGTGAGTGGAAGGTGAACTAGTGTGTGTACGTTTCATGGGTTGTAAGGAGAGGTGGAGTGAATAGAAATGGTAGGATATTATACCAATGTAATGTTATTCTTGTAGGTGTCGGGGACGGGCCGCAGAGCCACCTCGATGAGCACAGGGGATAGGCCAGCATAGGGCCGGAGGCCACACATAGGCCAGAAGTGAGGCTGTCAGTGCAGGACAGTAGAGGCACATAAAGTCGTGGCAGTCAGGTCACGGACAGGGACGTAGATATGAGAGTGAATGAGATACTATATTGTTGCCAGGTTGATAGGCTAGTGAACTGATATTATGTTGTTGCCATGTTGATGGCTATGGAAATAATAATGTGTTATTGCCCTGCTGAGGTGCTAGGGGAGTGCTAAGGTGTATGACAATAGGAAGGTGATATTGAGAGACTGCGGTGCCAGTGAATCATTAATGTACTATTAAGACCCTGAGGGGAGAGGCTGAGGCCGAAGTGCCTTTAGGAGTAACTCCCGGATTGTGGATCCGAGGGAGCGTGTGTGTGAGAATAAGGCCGTTGTACGGCAGTCATTTCAATAATATAATATATGTAATTGCGCTATTATATGTATAATTATGTTTAATAAATGTGTGAGTCTGATGGGTTGTTTTGTTAAGTGTTAAACTTGTTTGTTCGTGATTGTCGTCCTGTCATAAACTATTACATTTCCCAGTCTGGGATTTGTGACAAATCTGTCTATCTATCTATCTATCTATCTATCTATCTGTCTGTCTGTCTGTCTGTCTGTCTGTCTGTCTGTCTGTCTGTCTGTCTGTCTGTCTGTCCGTCCGTCCGTCCGTCCGTCCGTCCTGTCTGTCTGTCTGTCTGTCTGTCTGTCTGTCTGTCTGTCTGTCTGTCCGTCCGTCCGTCCGTCCGTCCGTCCATCCATCCATCTATTTATCTATCAATCTACCGTATCTATCTATCCATCCATCCATCCATCCATCCATCCATCCATCCATCCATCCATCCATCCATCCATCCATCCATCCATCCATCCATCCATCCATCCATCCATCCATCCATCCATCCATCCATCCATCCATCCATCCATCCATCTATCTATCTATCTATCTATCTATCTATCTATCTATCTATCTATCTATCTATCTGTGTGTTTGTCTGTGTCTGTCTATCCTTTTCTCTGTAGACCTTCCCTTTTACAATCCAGACACTCTTTGGCAACATAGTAAATATTCGTTAACCCCTTTGGATCCATACTGTGTGTGTAAGCTCATCATGACATGCATGTACACTGTCACAAAGCGCAGGTGCAGACAATGGTACTGCAAATGCGGTTTGCAACCTTGGGATGTTCCGGCCTATGAGTGACTATAACACACCGATGGAAACAAGTGCTTTACAGTTATACACACAATAAATTTATTGGGACACGTGGGATGGGGGCTTAATTTATGTTAGTAAAATAGTCTAAATAGCGTGTCAGAAGAGATGGGCAAATATTTCATACAGATATAAAATGGCAATGATCCAAAGATAATAAATGTGACAACAATAACCTAAACTAACTACCCTGAAAGAAGAGGTTTCTGATTAATACAATGGAATGACCATAAAATGGATTATAGTATGCTACACTAAAACACAGATAAAAAGGTCGTTGTATATCTCACCAGCTCTGCACTCAAAGAACGTTTCACACAGGATATATCCACACTCTTCCAATAATTACTCTAACTAAAATGTTACTTAAACTTGTCCTATATCTTGAATCTGTAAACTTGACGATGATGGTCCTAAACCGAAGAATGTCCGGTCTCTTGGGAAACTGGACTCCACAAGATAATGTTCTCTTAAATTCACTACAGGATACACCCAATTGCAAATATGTCCTTACTCCACATAAAAAGCACTGTCCACATCCACAAGATGACTAATAGTATATAACTAATGTCCTGATAAGGCTCTGGTCACAGTCACAGGATACACAACAGGATCGAAATGTCCTAACAATATGCACAGGATACTTTAAAACAGGTGGTTACTTTATGGTCTTGGCCTCTAGCCTTCCCGCTGTTCTGCACAATTCACAGAAACGCCGGGTACAATGCCCTACACGCGGACAGAAGCCTGCCTGGTCACGCTGAGACTTACAGGTCTAACACTGCCACAAGAAGCGAGTACAACACTGGAAATTAACGAGTTCCTTAAGAACTTAAGATATGTGCAATATATGCACCGCGTACATGAGCTAACTTTAACTTTAAGCTTAAACTCACACGCCGCTCTAACTGCGCTTATTTCGTGCTTTGACGAAGCAAGAAATACAGTAATTTACTATGACTAAGTCCTACGCGAACTTGAAAGTCATAAACGCTCTATACACGAGCTAACTTAACACACCGCATAGGCTATGTTAATATACGTCTGTGTCTTACAATAAGAACGACAGACAGGTACACCACTCTACGTGAGCAGGACCTCGCTCCTTACGAGCTAAATTTTAATACAGGCCTTAATAGACACTGTAAATACACGCCTGAATTCTACAGGCAGGTACACTGCTTCGCACGAGCAGGACCTCGCAGTGAGTCTATCGCAAGCGGACTGACGACTCCAGATTTGCTCTGGAATATATACAGAAACTCAAAATTACAGAAAATTACAGAGGGGAAAACTGGGAGGTTCTAGCTAGCTCGAATTCGTAAGCCATAAAAACGTGCACAAAGATTCTACGGTGGCCAAACTCGGACGCTGGGGTATTAGGTGGACGGGTCAGAGATAATTGCTCTACCCGCAGGTAGCCTGAGACATAACTTGGAACAATAGATCAGGAAGGTGGACCGGTCGAACAGGCAATTGGACGGTCATTACGCGGCATTTCGTTACATACACGAACACCGCCAATGCAGGGCACCGAAGGAGTGGAGCCTAGGGGCAGCCACCACGGGCCTTAATTCGGTAACAATGGTGGACATTGTCCTGATGAACAGTTCCCGGGCAGTGATTGGCTATTGACACGAGTTGGTCATTCTGACGTCCGAAAGCACAGAGCGTTAATGCACAACTGATAAGGGGGTGGAGGGCTGGGGGAAGGGATTAAATGTAGGCGAGGCATGCATAGAGAAGGTCAGTATTGGGGGGGGGGGGGGGGGAGGAGAGAGAAGATAGGGGATTGGGGGCAGGGGAGATAGAGAGCGTCAAGAGCTACTCAGATAGGGGATGGAAGGCTGACCGAAGTGGTTAATTGTAGGCACGCCAAGAGGAGATCGGTGTTGTGTGTGTGTGGGGGGGGGGAGGGGGGGAGAACAGTTCGTAGGAATTGAGTCATTGTAGCTTTCCCGGAAAAGAAAGTCGGCGAATTAACGTTACAGTTTAAAAAATGGTAATTTTGAATGAGAGTTTTATATTGACATGTAAACAGTTTCCGCGGGAAATCGTGTTGTGTCATTGAAAACAGTTGACAGAAATTCCACGCTTCCATCCAAAAAGAACTCGTGACCACCCCACCTGCCCTCAAATCCGAGATCTCTGACAAATTACCCAGTTGACATCCGACCCCCTTCACCTTGACTTCTCAGTGCCCTACCAACCTCGGCGTTTCCAAAACTTTTGGAGCAAAGCAACATTTTTATAACGAAAAAAGCTGGCGGTTTTGGGAAGCCCGGTAGCAAAACCACGTCCAAGAATGTCCCGGCGCAGTGCTGGTAACTCCAGATTTGTCGGTTTCTCCACGTCTTGTATGACATCGTCGTAGGCATCGTTCAGTCTGGGAAGACTATGGGGTTACGCTCTGTGTTTTTACTGGTACAGCGTCTGGTGTGGCTGGCCAGTCCGATGCGGGAATGGCAGTCTCTGTGGCAGAGGGCACAGCTGAAGTCTGAGGCTGGTCTGACTGCCTGGGCTGCAGCTTTTCTTCTTTCCTCTTTGCCTCTTGTATGGCATAACGTGTGGAAAAGAGGAGAGAAAACATTGGATTTCGCAAGACCTCGCGTTAGAAGTAAAGAACTGAAAACAATACCCTACACCTCAGTTCTTGTTTGCTCCGACTCCACTTTTTGCACAGCTGAGATTGAGAAATTCGACTTGCGGGTTTAGTATTATGAAAAGGAGTTAGAATAAATCGGAGGTGTGAAACAGCTCGATAAATGCTACAACGCATTTTACACAAGTGTCAAAATGTGCATTTGTTCCACCTCTTCTACATACGCAGAGATGCCCAGTTTTTTTTTATACAGAAAATGGAGATAGAACAAACATGAATTAAGATCCCGAATACAATAAATTCCACAAGAATGAAAGTAAAATAAATTGCAGAAGCTTTCAGTCATTATGGTCCTTCATCAAATGACCAAAAAAAAAAAAAATCCAAAATCTGGAACCTGAGTAGAATCGTGGAATAAGCCCAGCAGGGCCCTGAGGCTCAGGAATCCACTTTCAGAACCGCTGCCTTACCCAACCCAAAGTCAAAAATACCGAAGACTGGCTCTGTCCACTCTTAAAGGACGAACTGTCACCCAGCTGACATTTAGAAGACACTGGTAGCCCTCAAGTGCTATGCTTGAGTACTGGACGTATAATGGGTTGTTCTTCCTACAGTCTCTGAATAGCATGATTATGTGTAGGTCTATTTGTTTGTTTGTGTGCTTCGATTGTGACAAACAGAAATGCGAAGTGGCTTGGGCTCCAATGGGAATCAATAAAGAATAAGTCAATGGACAATTCAGTACAGGGCGTGCTGGCCCTATAGGGAACGGGATTGAATGACACAGTTCCTATATTTAAATTAACCGATGACGTCATGGGACATTCGAACTGTTCAACGCGGTGGTTAAGCACAGTTGTTATGGACTATATAGGGCCATTCGAGGCACCAAGATCAACTGCACATGAAAAGTGCGCACAAAGTCCATAACTTCTGTGCTTAACCGACGCGTTGAACAGTTCGAATGTCTCATGACGTAAATCTAAATATAGTAACTGTGTCATTCAATCCCGTTCCCTATGGCCCAGTGATTATGGTGCTTGAAATGCGTGAGAGAGACGCTGAGTTTTAATCACACCTGGATTGATTTGGACTTAACTGCATGTGAATTCTGGCAACTTATTTGGGCACTCACTCCATAATGAGGGATCTAATAATGGGAAACGAATGAAACGTAAAGCTTTGGGGGCCCTTAATCCCGGATGGGCTCTGAAGAAACTTTGTAATGAATGGTGTTGGATGTCACCCTACGGCCGCTGGTTGCCAAGGTCTGCCACTGCTTAATCGTCTATGGCTTACCGGGAGCCCAAGTCACGAGTCTGATCTACCCTTATTGTGCTTAAAAGGGACATTAACTCCCAGTTAAACAAACAAACAACGTTAACATGTACTCTTTGTCATTTGGCAGGTATGGAAAAGATCAGGGGCCTGGTTCTTCAAGGGCATCCCCAAGTACGTACTTCCAGAGAAGAAAGCAGAGAGCGGGAAGTACCCTATGCGTATGCGACCTTCGCCCCGGGGGTCAGTGAAAGGTCGACCGCCTGGGTCTGGAGGGTCAGGGTCGTCCAGGGATTCCTACACCTGGCACAAAGCCAGGGGCAGCGCCAGTACAGGTGTTTCTTGTGAGTGTTTGGTGGGGGGAGGAGGGGGATATTCCAGTACGTAATTGCATTGTGTCCGTGAATGAAACAAAAGCTGTCTCTTACGCCCATAGTCACTGCTCGGTGCTCCACGATAACGGCAGCATATATATGACTTAGGCCAAAAGGCAAGTGATGGTTCATTGCATTCCTGAGCATTAGGTCTTTCAGATAATGTAGTAGAAAAATCAATAGAAAAATGTAATTATCCTAATAATAATCCAATGGAATCACACTAAATGACAGGAAAATATACAGTTTTTTCTTAATATCTCCAAAGTGACAAAAATGACTTTGTGGGATTTTGCGTAGATCAGTGACGAATTACGCAAACTGTTTTCTTTATGTGAACAGCAAGTGCTTAGGTAAGTGTAATTTTATTACTCCCTTGAACAATTCATCGTGGTCTAGACTGTAACTAGAGCTAGAACACAACATGTTGCCAGTTTGAAGGAGTATCTGTGGCACTTTGAGGGATATTAGTTGGTCATAGAAATGCATGAATGATCCGTTGTGCCATTTACATTTTGAATCATTTGAGGAAGCCCTCGTGAAGGTACAGGTATCGTTAGCCTAGAATACACTACATTTATTGTTGGTGGGCTATGATCCGGGTTGGTGCCATTTACATTTTGAACACATTTGAGGAAGCCTCTTGAAGGCACAGGTATCGTTAGCCTAGAATACAGTACATTAAATTAGTGTTGGTGGGCTGTGGTCCTAGTTGGTGCCATTTACATTTTAAACACATTTGAGGACGCCCCTTGAAGGCACGGGTATCGGAAGCCTTGAATACAGTACATTTGGTTGTGGGCTATGGTCCTAATAAGTGTAGTATGATTTTAAATTATTTGTTGGGCCCTGAGAAATTCTGCATACGTGATCTGAACAGAGCTTTATAATTTATACATCACCTGGGCCCTGCGGTAGTCTTCTTCCTTCTTCTGTTATTGTAATTTGACGGACACTAGAGGGCTTTCCACCATTCTGCCACAGGTATTCCTATCCTCCCACTGGGGTTTGGGGTTGATGATAATGTTTGCCATGTAGTTCCAGTTATTGCTCACATGAGATAGTCGGGCATGCTACGGACAGTGAGAGACCCAGGGGAACAGTTAGATACATTGGGAGATATTTGCTTTTCTTTTACGTGTTCATTAATAATGAGACTTTCATGTAGGATGTGAAAATGTAGAAATAATAATGTGAGGCAAGTTCTGAGGAATATTCAGATATCATGACAGATACCTTTTTAGTGTTCTGATGGGACTTTCATAATTATATATATATAAAGTTGTTCAGTGTGAAATATCCTGGACTTGCTTAGTTTACAATTATCATTTTAAACTGTTGGCCCCATTCAAGTGGAAAAAAAGAAAAAAAGCAACACATTTTACTTGACATGTTTTCCATTATTATCTGAATTGCGTTTTCAGTTATAAACATATGAAATAACATTCTCCCTCCTTAAATCCAGTAGAAAAAAATAATCTTCCTATTGTACAATGCTCATAGAATGTTTGGCAAAAAAAAAGTTGTCCTTTGCAGTTTGTCATGGTGCTGACCTTTTGGCCTAAGACATTTTTTGCACTTCTGAGAAAATCGCAAAAAACTGATTTAAATTCTTTTGCAATGCAGTCAGACTTATGCCAAAAATGACTCTAGGTAAAAGTGGCCATCATCCACGTTGGCTGAAACAACCCCAGAACCAAAATGGCCTACGTCTATGAATGAGTTAGGCCATTACACTTACAGAAAGTTTTATTTCCAGGATAATGGCTTGGCACTTTTGAATGATTTTTACATTAATAGATGCAACATGGGTAGGGCAATGATGTAACAGGTACATTCTGTTTTGGCCTAAGTCTGACTTGGGCCAAAAGGTTAGCACCATGACGAGTTGTGCAAATACCACCGCCAGCATCTCTACGTCAGTCCGACATAGATTTGTATAGAACTTTCTGTGGGATGGATGGGATTACCGTAGTGGCGGGTTCACTACATCATATTGACATCACCACGATGTTGTAACCAGTGGATGTCATTCCTAAATGCAAAAACTTGACGTCAACACTGCGTGCCGGGCTTCCCTAGGGATGCTTGTGGAGTTTCACAATAGGGCCAGCCATTTAATGCTTATAGCGTTACTGCTGACCTAGGATTGTTAACCATTGTGTTTTGCTTTTGTCTATCCCCTTGCAGCCAGCTATGGTGAGAGCAGTGAACAAGAATCCTCCGAGAGCTCAGACGAAGATTTCCCCATGACCAAGAGTAAAGGCAAAAAGAGCGTGGACTCGGGTAATCCAACTGCAACAACAAGTACATAATCAGATAAAAACAAAAAAAAAAAGAAGAAACAATCAACTTGTAAAAACATCGTCTCATTTGATAGTAGAACGTAGTCTCATCTCTTCACATCAGTCGTAGATAGAATATTTGTTCATGGCATGCTGGAATTATTTTAATTACTGAATGATATTTCCAGGGACGCGAGTCGATTTGAAAGGTAATAATTGAAAAATGCATGCTCATGATTTATTATTATTTTTTTTATTATTGATTCAAATCTTTTTTTCCTTGAGTTTAAAAATATATGTGGGATGGCATGACTGGAGCATGTATGACTAGATTTGCCAGGCAAATTGACCGAGATAGGCTTAGATGAGTTTAGATTATGAAAGTGTTCACAGGATAAGTGATGATATCTTCAAGCAAATATTTGACACATTTTTTTTTAAAACTCAAATCCTTCTTTCCTCGAGTTTAAAAATATATGTGGTATGGCATGACTGGAGCATGTATGCCTAGACTTTGCCAGGCAAATTGACTAAGATAGGTTTAAACAAGTCTGGTTTTTGAAAACATGCACAGGATATTTGATATCTCCCAGTAAATATTTGCCATGTATTTCAATTGAATATTTCTTTGAGATAAATTGGTATGACTATGAAAAAGTATGATAAGTCGAGATAGAGGAGAGATTCTGAAAAATATTTACACAATATTTGACCATGTTTCCCAGTAAAACATTTGCTCTGGATTTTAATTTTAAATTTTGATATTAGATTGAACTAAATTGGCATAACAAGGAAAAACCAATGGTGGATAGGATTGACATTTTACTGAATTTTAGTGTACAGTAACATAGCTGATCTTGTTTTATCTTTGTAAATTTATTACATTGAAATTTATACATACCTGAATGTTTGTGTCTGAGTATGTAATCATCTGAGAACCTGATCACCCAATAATGTCACTCAGGGAAAAAGCAAGAAAATATCACTTACATCTTTTTTTAGGATGAACACCTTCATGGACACTCACTGTAGAGGAAACTGCTAGTATAGTTCTTCAGTACTTTACCACAGTTACCAGATCTTCATGACGTATCTTTCCAAACCATTTGAAGTAACTGTGTCAATTTTTTTTTTCTGTATTTGAGGTGTTCATTTTTCAGTTTATGCTTAGAAAAATTAATATGGAATGCATTCTTTGCAATGCATGTATAGATATTAATTTTATGATTCTCGGAGCTCGTAGGATATAGAACACGGTTTGCTTTTACATATTAAGGCATGCACAGATTAGTCGTGATAGAAGTTTTGAATGCTCTGAGGAAAAGCATTGTCTGTTTAGTCTAGCATGTCAGGATTAAGGAAGACAACGCTCAGAGCACAACGGGTCCAAATCAAGTCTTGTGTTTCTCAACTTGGCATGCATGGTTGTCTCACTCACTGTCACAACATTTGTATTTTAGAGAGCGATAACATCAGTATTGGCAGTTCCGCCTCACGCACGGCCTATCACAACAATCACCATGGTTACTCCAGGGCAGAGAGCAAGACCAGCATCACCAGTGGTCACATGGGGGGACAACTCAGTGCCACTGAGAGCAGCAGGGGAGACGACCTCCACGATGAAACAGACTCTGAGAAGTCTAGTACATATGGTAAGGTTCACAGTTCACTATGTTAACTTCACTTTGCTGGTTTCTCCAAGATCCACTGTATTGTTTCACCTGTGTGTAAATGGATATCATTTTTTGTGACAATATGATTGGTCTGATTGTAGGGTACTTCCCAGCCAGCAACCCTATGTAAATCCAATGCAGATTTTTATAGCATTGGTAGGATTACCATAGGGGCGGGTTCCAGACTTCAAACTGATATCAGCGTTATGTGGTAACCAGCAGATCTACATAAGAACAACGCCATTCCTATGTGCAAAACTTGACATCAGTCCTATGCATCGGACTTCCGTAAGGTTTGCTGGCCAGGCTTTCATTCTCCAATATTTATATTTTGTTTCTGTACAACTGAAGACATCCCTGTCACTCACACAGGATAAACCATTCATGAGATATTAAAGGTCATACCACCACGTCTAAACACAATTACTCAAGGCAAACAAAGAAAGATGACGCTGAGGTCTTAAAAATCCGAGTGCAGATTTTCTTAGCTTTACACAGCATGACAGTGAAATGCAGACATTTTATGCTGACATTTGTAAGAGCATGTAAGAAATCCTGCTGTAGGGCTGACTTTAAATTGAAAGATTCTATTATATTACAGTCTCTCAATTTTATGCATTTCGTCAAGGATGTACCACTGACCTCTAAGATGATTTGTATTCCAGAAAACGGTCAGAATATGATGGTGCTGTTGTTTTTTTTTAAATTACTAGTAGAGAACCCGCAACTCCACGGGTCAAGGATGAAAATTGGATTTCCACTCACTCTTAATCTCTCTTGTTTTGGTTGGTGTTGTTTTCTCCCTTTCCCCACCGCTCTGTCTCTCTCGCCCCAGTCTCAACTTTTCTTTCCGTGAGTGAAATACGACAGTCCCATCACAACAGCTTTTTGTTTGTCCCCCCTTGTCTGTCATGCATTGTTGTTGTAGTTTTTTTTTTTTTTGAGATTCCAACATTTCGGGGCATAATTTCCATATGTGTAACTTGTTTTGTATTGTAATTCTATTTTGGTTCAGGTCCAGGCGTTACCCGTCCACAAACCCTGAATGTTCCCAATCATTCAAATTTTATGGGTAATTAAAAAAAAGACAAACTCAAAAGTTTGCCATTTGCTGTGTGCTAAATTTGACTCTCACACAATAAATCCTTTTGCATATCCAAGTAATAGAACTGACTTCTTTTTTCTTTTTTTTCCTTTTGGTTGCCTGAATATGAATACTCAGACGTTCATGAATATTTCTTTATAACCTGTGCTTTTTTCTCCTGACACATTTTGCTGCTTGGAAACCACATCTTGCATGTTGAAACACATTAATTCATCCTTTTGAAAAATTTTCAGCAACTCTTTTTTGTTTCATGGGTTAAATTTTATTGAGTTTAGAAAGAAAAACAGATGTGAATTTTTTGTTGTTGTTTGTTTGTTTAAAATCTGCATGGGAGTGTTTTTGATTCATATTTGGATCATAATTTTTTTGTTCCTGTCACACTTTAAACAACACTCATATTTGTAAATAGTCCAATTTCTTCTCTAGACTTTGTGTCAAGACTTCTTCCCTAATATTTGCATATCAAATACTTTTTGTATGAAAAATGAACGAAATGCACAGTGGGGAAAAAAAAATGACCCAGATAAATTTTCAAGTTAATTTGTGTGTGTGTATTTGGTATTCTATCATTTATTTTTTTTTACTATTGCCATTTTTTCCGAGCTGGGAAGCCAAAACTAACAATTTATATGTCAGTGAAACGTAAAAAAAAAAAAAAAAATAGTTCTATGTCTTCTTGCATTGATAAACTGACCTGTATATTCAGTTTCGTGGTTCAGTTGTTTGCTCCTCAAAACTATGACTTCATGAGTCAACAGGTTATTCTATAACAATCTATCAGAAAGTACCAAATGTAATAATAATATACTTCAGTCCTCACCATCTGTACTGACTAGACATGCTTTCAGTGTTTACCCTGCGAGGCTACTCTACTGCTGCCATATGTAGCACTAGCATACTCTTTATGCCGATTGCCATCCTCTTCCAAATATCAGAGAATTTAATATAGCAATTACCCTGGAGCTGGAGGGTGAACATGTAGGTGCCTAAAACTTCAAGACTAGTTGTCCAAAACTTACAGGACTTTCTATACTGCCTCAATTTTTTATGGTAAATCACTTGGTCACATCCATAGTCACATCCATTTTGGACAAACTTCAAATGTTATCTGTTTACGATTTTTTTCTTTGAGCCGCAAAAAAAGAGACAATTTGGATTGAGTCGAATGGAAAAGTTATGATCTTCCATTCTGTTATGATTACACGTCAACCGTTCAGTGAAAGGCATTTCAGTTGGTATTTTTGAAAAGGTGTGGCATCAGATGATCAGGTGTTGTATTTTTTTTTGTATTATGCATTATGCTAAAAGACAAAATCATGGATGTCTTACAATTGAATTTTTTTTATTTTTTTTTAAATCTTTATTTTCGACAGTTCTGTCCAGATTTTAACAGATTCTTGCATACCCAGTATTGAGAGATTGAATGCAAATTCTCAAACTCAGAGAATATTTTTTTTCCTTTTTGCACACAATTTGTCTCCAGAATTAATTTAATCTGTGTTTACACACTTCAGATTTCCCTGTACAGTATTTACCCATTATGAATGGATCATTATCAAAGTGTGTGTGTGGGGTGGGGGGTGGGGGGGGGGGGGGGGACTGTTACCTTGATAATGACACAAATTTCCCACATTGATATAACTACAAAGGGCTCTTTTTCTCACCTGCTCAGGGTATTAACTACAGATTGTCTTGGCCCACCTGTTGCCTTCATAAACCAATATTGTTGCCTTGTCAAGTGGAAACAAAATAGTCACCATATTATGACGGAATCCCCTTTTTCTCTGTCATACATTATAATGCATGGTTTCAGTGTATGAATCTTGAGGTTGACCTGTTCAGTGTCACAGATCCTTTCCCTTCTTTCCCTCCAGACACACACAGCCACATAAAATTGCATGAGTCTTGCAACAAATGTGAATTAAACCTACTCCAAACAGAAACATCCTTAAGAGGTTCCAGAGTTTATCAGAAATGGTTGTCATTATTCTCCTGTAAAGAATGCCGGATATTATAAAAACCCACAAAACAAATCTGTGGGGTTGCAGGAAAGCTTGAATCAAAGTCCAAATATGGCGAAAAGAAAATACATACAACCTTTCCTTTTTGCCATATTTTGACTTAACCTAATTAGCAGTGAAGATCTTAATATGTGGCACTTGGTGGATGCAATGATTTGGGGGGGGGGGGGGGGGGGGGATAATTTTTGATAATTTGATAAAAATGATAATTTTTTCTTCTTTTAATGTTAGAAGGACAGTCAAATGATAACCAACTTCTTCAACCCAGATCCCATCTGCCAGTTATATTTTTTTTTTTTTAAAAATTGAAGTCTATTCTACTGATTTTATTCTTTTCTTAGCATCTTTGCATTGAGTGTGAAAGGCACTTTTTTTTTTTTTTTGATTGTCTCCACTTTTTGTGTTCTTTAACTATTTTTTTTTTTTGGTCATTTTTTGTTTTAAAATAAAACTTCAACGCTGGAAGATTCAGCAAACCAATCCAGTAGCTCTGCCCTCCAGTTTCTACTATTGTCTGAAATGGAGGAGCCATTTGTTATTTTCAGCAGCTAGTTACACTTCATATAACATTTGAAGATATAATGCCAAAGAAATTTAGTTGGCAGCATGGACTGTCTGTATAGTTTATGGGTAAATATACACAGCTTTTAACATCGCTGTTCAACAAAAGATTTAAAACAGGCCATACTTCTAGCATTTCTTTGGTTAGGAGTGAAAGATTTGACGGAATTGATTATTGCAATTGAATAGCCAGTTTGAGGTATGTTTAACAAATGACCGGCCTGTCAATACCGTAAATAAATTATATAATAATCTGTATTTGCAAGAATTCTGCGTTATTTATCTCCTCTTCTTTTATAATTTTATATACCAGCTGTCTATAATTGTGACCAATCACTTGCCATGTCTGCAGTGAAATTCAGGTTCTCAGAAAATCAAGTTCAGGTGACGTCTTTGATTCACACTGGTTATAATTAATTTTGTAGTAGCTGCAGTACCCAGGTATAAATGTAAACATTTACTATAATCACTGAGCTTCAGGTGTTAATTTCAAAGTGTTATAGCCTGTATGATTTATGTATGCTGTTATAAAACCAAAGAATTGACAGCCTTGAAGAGCTTATCATGATGATGCCTTTTTTTTTTAATTCCAGCATTCAGCCGAGAAGGCTCGACTCGATCAAAGGGCCTCGGCAGTCAGGGAACAGAGGAGGAGCTGGATAGCATTGATGCAGCCGTTCACAGATATGGGAAACCAAATCCTGCTGATGAAGAACAAGTTTCCTCCCCTGACAGTGAGGGCAGTAAGTACATTTGTAAATCTATCGAAGTTGTCCACTGGTCCATTTTTGGCCAGAACTGTACTATGTAAACTCTATGAACATAATTCATTACTTGCCACATTGCGCTCTATAATAAGTTTCTTGCATGACAGTAAGGGCACTTAACTCTGCTACTATCATAAGCAAATTAAATTGGTGGTTTTTGTCCATCCCTGGGCTTTTCAGAAATATATATTTATTGAGATTTCTAAATCAAAAAACAGCCTCAAACACGAAATTTGGAAATGAAGACTTGCAGTTGAAACTCTCTTCACGGTAGACAGGCACTCCTTCCTGGGTTAAATAGGGTTAAAACTACTGTAATCGTTTTGCAGTCCAGTCTAAGCCAGATACATTGATGCTGATTCATTCTAAATAATATGTTTATAACCATTGCTGTTTTCATATTGCAATGACTGATTAACTGAAGGTGGTCCTCTATTGTTTAACTTGGGTTTTTTTGTGCTTGTATCAATTTCTGATTTGACATTTTGTCAATTGTTATGGAATTTTCTTTGTCAGTCTGTTCGTTCGTTTAATGTGATTTGCTATTACTGTTACATTTAATGTTAACTAAGCTTGCTATGGCAAGAGGAAATATATGCATAAATGGTTATACATGTATATACTCACAGTGTATGCTGTGGGTCTGTTGTCAGCATTTGTCACTCAATGCTTACATTTGATAGCATTTTCCTTGATGGAAACTCACTTTTTTTTTCTCTCTCTTTGCCTCTTTTCAGCATCTCTAGGTCTTCTAGAATTTTCTTTACTTTATGACTCTGTGAATAATGCTCTACACTGCACAATTGTTCGTGCAAAAGTAAGTATGAAATTTCATTGTCCACGCTCTTAGGCTTAGTTTAATCTAGTCATGTGTGAGTGGATCTGGCCATCTCGGGCTTAAAGTGAAATTTTTATGCCTCTTTAAAAAATCAAAATTAAATATTTCTGAGACAATTTCAAATGAAATATTTTAACTCATTTCTCTCCGCGAACGAGGAATCCCCGTTTTCGCCTTTCGTGCTGAGCTGTACCACGAACAGGGGAAACCACGTTTTTGACCCCGACCTGATTTTTTTTTTTTCAATTCTAATTTACAAATTACTACTTTATACCCACACAATAATAAAAATAACCACAGAATATCATAAAGCATTCATTTATAAACACTTCCACCAAACAGAATTGAAAAATATTAAAAAATAAGCGAGTAATGAATTTTTTTCTAACGCACCCTATAAAAGCATGAAAACTGCAAAATTTACTTGGGCCAGCTGGAGCAACTTGGCCAAATTTACTTGGGGAGAAATGAGTTAAATGAGTGCAGAAAAATGGCTGATCTTTCATTTTATAAGAAAATCTCAGTTTCCATGGAAGATTTTTCCTCCTCTGGGGGGTGTTTGCTTAGGAATTTTGTCTTTCACCGTAAGCTCGATTTCATCAGATCCACTCACATTTGTTCACAGTCCTGTTTACTCTGACACAATTGGCAGTATTTCTGGATTGATTGCAACTGCCCCTTAGTAGTCACATTGCAGCAGTAATGTTATTTTATTAAGCTTTTCAAGGTAGAACTTTGTTCTTGTCCACAGTTTAACCTCATACATTAGTCAGTGTAGGTATGTGAGAGGAGGGCAGTCTGCAAGTTGTTTGTGAAAACAGTGGCAGCTTCAAGTCAGATGTAACTTTTTAACCGTACCGAGCCAGTAACCCTACGTCAATCTGACATAGATTTCTGTAGGAGTGGTAGGATAACCTTAGGGGCATTGTCATAACCAGCAGATCTATGTAGGAACCATTCCATGCCTATTTGCCAAATTGACGTCATCTCATGCATCAGATTTCTGCAGGGTTTGCTGGCTGAGAACTTTTTATAATGAAAAATTTAGTCTCATTGTCATGTGCAAGACTCAGGTAGTTTCAATCGCGTTTTGCTACCAGGAATGAGCTTAGTTCACAGTTGGCTAGTTTTTTGTCATTGTATTTTTTTTTTTGGTACTTTCTCATAACAGTAGACTATACTATCTGTTTTTCAGGGTTTGAAAGCCATGGATTCAAATGGTCTTTCTGATCCCTATGTCAAGTTGCACTTATTACCCGGCGCCAGTAAGGTAAAGCCTGTTTTAAAGTCAGTTATTGATTGTTTTTCTCAGGAATTGGGAATGAGAGATGAGATGGCTTTTCTGTATATAGTATGAAACAAATGATGAAAAGTGATAATTGAGCTTATTCCTTTTGAAGAAAATTTGATGCAGTTTGTATTGAAACTGATTTAATATTAACACATGTCGAAGAAAATTGGGGATAATATAAGGCTGTTGTTTCTCATTCGTTTGGTGACATGAGAGACTGGTTAACCCATCTTTGCTTCTTTTTTTTTTCCGAAGATGGTCAGTCAACCAAAAGCTTAACTTGTCTTTCTTTTCCTTTGCATTTTATAGTCTCATTTTTGTATTATTTCATGCGCGAGGCTTTGCTAGATACAACTTTTTCTTTTTTTCCTTGTTTGGACCGTATAATAAGTACTCTGACTGGATAAGTTTTTGCAATTGTCTGCATTTAAGCACCGTCAGAGTAGTCAAGAAGTTTCGGTAGTGTCTTCAAACACAGTTTTTTAATTGGCTGTATTTCAGTAGGCTTGTTGAAATGGGGCGGGCAGGGGGCCATGGTACTTTGAATGTTTTACAATAGTCTGATTTGCCAAATGATGTTTTCCTTTCCAGTCCACGAAACTCAGGACTA
Source organism: Onchidella celtica (assembly GCA_963931925.1). NCBI lineage: Eukaryota > Metazoa > Mollusca > Gastropoda > Systellommatophora > Onchidiidae > Onchidella > Onchidella celtica. The sequence continues at coordinate 47,965,152 of OZ007576.1, forward strand.
AAACAATACACAAAACGCTCAACCCAGAGTGGAATGAATCCTTGACATACTACGGTATCACTGAGGAGGACATGCTGCGCAAAACTCTCAGGTAACCCGGAAGAAAAAAAAGAAGAAGGCTATATTGTCACTGTTCTCTATAACTGCAGTAATCAGTTGGGCTATTTTTCAGGAGAAGCAAAAAACTGTCTCATGTTAGCACTGTAAAAGTTTGCTATGCAGTTATTTTTTGGCTAGAAGTCTCTAACCAAGATCACTTGGTGCATCTTTGATAGTAGTTGAATATATATAAAATTGATTTTTTGAAATTTTTAATTAGTAGTCTTACGGAACAGTGACGATATCTGCCCATTTTTTTTACAAATGAATAAGCAGCGATAGTGATAGCTGATGTGTCAAAGTGGGGCTGGAAACAAGAGTACAGTCGGGAGGGAAAAAAGAAAGAAGAAAATACAAATATAAATAGGACACAATTTATTTCTTCATAATTGAAAGGATTAGTTCCATGCCATCCATAGGTGCACCTGGACTCCAATACTTCTGCAAAGAGATCAGCTAGTACATTGCCTTCTGTCAGAGTGAGACACCTGGAAGGAGCTGAAGGTTTCAGAGTTGTGCCATGCGCAACGAATGGTCTTTGTTGAATAGCTCAGTTTTAGCTTGGCATGACAATCCTGAAACTAAGCCCTTCAATTTTGCTCAATAGTCAACCATCACACTCATTTTTATCACTTTTTTTTTTCTCTGTCAGACTGTCTGTGTTAGATGAAGATGCTTTTGGCTTTGACTTTATTGGAGAATTCCGGGTTCCTCTCAAGAGGATCAAGGCTCATCAGACCAAGAACTACAGTGTATATCTGGAGAAACAGTTGCCGGTGAGTTCTAACATTTTTATTCACAGCTTTCCTAGAATTTTATCTTCTTCCATGTTATACAAATAAGATAAGATAGAATCACCTTATTATCCCGCTAGGGAAAATCTCTTCCACAGAGCATTTAAGAGCACGTACATGGTACACACATCTTGCGCATCATTACATAAACATATCTTAACTCACTAAACTCAGTATCAGGCATATTACGTGGAGTAACATTTTAAGGAACCTTAGGGAAGTATATGGCACATATCTAAAATTCTATGACAAAGAATCATCTGGGCCCAAACAGCATGTAATCTTTACAAAATACAAAATGTCTGACCAAATGTGATTTTTGAGATCTGACCAAGACAAATCAAGTTTAGAAATATCATACCACATATATCTGACTGAACCTGGTTACTCTGAATGTTTAATAATCAGAACCAAGTCAAACTCCTCCAACTAATTTTAGCCTGATGTTCTCAGAATAGGCTTCACCAGGTTTACCAAAAATTCCCAAGGCTCCTGACCTTAACCTTGCCCCTAAGTGAGGCAAAGCAAAGTGAACAATTCTCTTTGCATTACTAGTCATTTGATACAATCCGTCTCCAATTTACTCATGGTCTATAGTTTGCTCCACCTCTGCTGTATACCACTGTTTTTAACAGTTAACCTTCTTTCAGTCCTTTGGGTTTGTACCAAAATTTTGTGTTCAACTATTGCAGATGCTTGTTAAATGTTATGCTTTTTCTCAGAAAAGCTCCTCCCACATTTTGTTTGACTTTTCTGGTATGGAAAATTTTGAATTATTTCATAAATTTGTTGTATTTGGAAATAAATTTTGAGTTTTGAAAAGGAACGGGTCGCAGATTGTTTAAGAATTGGGATACCGGTATGACAAAGCTTTTAGATACTGCAATTGTATTTTTATCGTCTTATGTGTTTTCTGTGTCATCATTCATTCCAGATGGAAAAGGACGATGACTTGATCCAGATCAGAGGAAAGTTGCTTCTGTCCTTACGTTATTTCACATCTAAGCAAACTCTGTATGTCAGGATCATACGTTGTGCTGAGTTGGCAGCTATGGATTCCAATGGTTACAGTGATCCCTATGTGAAAGTGTAAGTATGAATTACTGATGTGCCTTATGATGGTACCAGTTGACGAGTGGTTGTCATTTACTGCTTTTAAAGAAATCTTTGATATAGGCCAGGCATTCTGGCAAACTCGGGGGACACGTTGGTCCAGAGGCAAGGGGATCACCTCTCATGCCAAGGGTACCGGGTTCAATCCCTCGTTGGTGCAGGCATATTGGAATTGTTCTTTTGGGGGGGGGGGGGGAGATTCCTGTTCCTGATCCTAAGGGTAGGATGAAGCACCTAGTCTTTTTGGACAAGGACGAAAAAATCAGAGGGCCCATGTGCATGTTGCGCACATTAAAGATACCTTGGCAGTTGAGTCAAAAAGAGCAGGTCGAACAAGGCCGCAGCCCAGGCAAAATTCTAAAACAACCTAATCCCTGCCACAAAAACACACAGAAACAAAAAGCATCAAAACTTTCATGAAACCCCCCTAAATGAGTCCAAAGATCACAGAGATGGTCCATATAATGAGAGCTTTTAAAAATAAATTGTCAAAAAAAAAATGTGCCAATGGTCAAACAGGTACAACTGAGATTAACTGAATACATTTTTCATGAAGTTTGTCCATCTTTCCTATGATGTGACCATAATATTTATTATGTCTTCATGTTTCAGATATTTGAAGCCAGACAAAGACAAGAAATCCAAATACAAGACAACGGTGAAGAAGAGGACTCTGAATCCAGAATTCAATGAAGTAATTTTTTTTTTTCTTGTTACTTCCACTTTCAGATAATTCCCAGAATTGGCGCATCATGTTGAATGGGAATCCCCAATTTTGTTTTGAGGCATGGACACAGAAATGGGGAAGTTATGTTAATCTGCGAGCTTTATTGTGAAAAATCTTGTATTAGGATGCAAGTCATTTTGAAGCTGTGTCCATAAATAGGTTCAAATTTGGGCACAGCGGATAGCTGACATTATCAGGCCAAACCTTGCAGATAAATGCATGGATATGATGAACTTATTGGGTTTTCTTATCCCAGTCATTGAATTTTGGAGTAAATTCATTCTCTCTCAGCATTTGCTCACTGTTGGGGCCGGATTACAATTTTGAAGGTTTCTGAGGTCACCCAATAATGATTAACAATAGCACTAATTTCAGATTCCTGAAATCAGTTTATTCAACTTCTGCAACATAATGCCATGTAAATTATCATGTATAATACCCACCAAAACTTTCATAAAACTAATATTATTTGTTTTAAGGAGAGCGACCTGCAATAAAAATTAACATAAGGTTTTGATATTTATAATTTCACTTCGTGTCTATGCTGCAAGACTCCCATAACCAACATTTCAAAAATTTTACAGGAGAGCCAACAACTAATTTTTTTGGCTTATTGTCGCCAGCAAATTCTAAAGACAATGGACTTGATTATTGCAGTATCGTTATTTATAAGGATTGAGCCATAAGCTTTTGACACAAGGTGCGCCATTGATTTTCAGACCCAAAGAACGAAAAAAGTGATTTTGGCCAAAAATGTTAGTTGCGGGAGTCTTGCAGCATAGCGACGACTTAATCTCTGGAAGCCCTCAGCTGGTGGGGCCCCCTTTGCTGCAGCCCATAAAGCCCATGCCATTACTTCAGTACTGTTCACTGTTCTTGACAGTCCCCAAACATCTTTTCTGTGATTCTTGTGTATGTGAATGTGAATTTCCCTGTGTCTGCTCTTTAAGTTATTGAAATTCAAATTTGTATTTGTACTCAACAGGAATTCACATATGAAATTCGCCACAATGAGTTGGCAAAGAAAACACTGGAAATCACAGTGTGGGACAAAGATATTGGAAGGACCAATGACTTCATTGGTAAGTGAGAATTGACAGCAAGTTACAGATTAATGAAAGTGACGATTTTGTTTAATCAGGCTTTATGAGAGATGACACTTGGGGTCCTTTTGTTCTAGCACTAGTGAGTGAATGCCTAACTCATTCCCTATGGTAACTTTTGTGAATGTGAACAGGAACTCTCAACACTATCCAATTTGAAATTTAGACGTAGTTCAAAGATGTTGTTTCTTTATTCAGTATAAGCACAAGACATAATACATTAAACATTAAAGTAAAGGAAAATCAATGGGCCAGGATGGTATTCAGTATTTCAAGAAGTGGGCTTAGATATAAGTGCTGGAAAAGCGGTGTCCTCTTGAGCCGAATATTCGGCTTTTCGTAGCGATACGCAAATCCACGAGCTGAATATTTGGCTCACTGTAGCGAATGAGTTAAAAATGTCACAAGCAACATGTATGGTGAAACCTCACCCTAACTGAGATTCAAATTTGAGACCTCTCGCACCCGAGTCAAGTATTCAAATCATCAGGCCATTGCACCAGAATCAACCAAGAGATAAAAAGAAATAAGCGTTTTACATTTCGTCAGAGAATTACATGACCAGACATTCTATGTGTACGGCATGTACACATTTTTCTGATGTTTCCACTGGTAAAAGTAATTTGTTTTGGCATCATCCATACAACTGAAATATTCCTTACAGGTGTCCCCTCGTCCAGATTGATGAATTTAAATAAATTGGATGCAAGAGCATTATGTAGCCATTAGTAAAAAGACTCCCAGTGGAAATGAACTCGTATGAAAAGAGATACTCCTCTCTATCAAAGACATCATGACTTCAAATTTTACAACAACACAGTTACTAACCCTTAGAGACTGGAGGAGTATGAATTGCAATGTAAACATTGATTGACCATAGTTCAAACTAGCATCTTAAAAAGGAGCTGAAGTGTGGCAAAACAAAGCAAAGAAGAAAAAAATTAAAATGCAAAATACTACAATAGTTAACATTTTAACTTTGTATCACAGTGACAAAATATTATAAAAACCATAAAAAATCTGGGGGTCACAGCAAGGTCTGAAGCAAAGACAAGATCAAGATATAGCAAAAAGAAAAAATTGTGTTTAATTGTATCATTTCTGTACTATTTCTTACGCGAGGCTTCGCTATGTACAACTTTCTCTTTTCGCCATATTTCATTGTTGTATCAAGCCTCACTGTGACAATAAAGCTTACAGTGTATTGTTGGCTTTGTGAAAAGGGGCGTAAAAAGAGCTTTATGAGTAATTTAATTCTGTTTGTTTCCTACAAATCAAGGTGGCGTCCAGCTTGGCATCAATGCCAAAGGAGAGCGACTCAAACATTGGTTTGACACCCTGAAGAATCCTGACAGGGAGTATCGGCGGTGGCATGTGCTGTCCGCTGAGCTGACCCCAGAGGTTCAAACATAGGCATTGCTTGGTCATCGTGTGCTGGTGTTTCCAATTGTGATCCCTGTGAGTGTTGTACTCTCGTATAACATTGTCTCCCGGCTGGCTAAACAACTCATAACAATAATACAGTATAGCCCATCATACGTAGTTAAACACCTGCAACTTTTATATACTCTGAGATATAATGATCATTTAACCCAGTGGTTCTCAACATAGGCAATATCGCCCCCATGAGGTGTGATTTTGATGGTTGGTGGGATCATTAAAAGGGGGCGATGGGGGGGGTCAAAAACAGGAATTGAAGATGATTTGCGGGCAGCCATGTACTTGTTCAACAGGACGTGTAGACAGGTTTTATGAACAGAAAAAACCCATTTTAGTATAGTGCACTTCTGTTTTATAATGAATAATGAACACGCTTATCATCATTAATAAGGCAATGAAAGAAGAGTTGGAGCTTGGGGGGTGATTGCCTGAAAAAGGTTGAGAACCACTGATTAAACCCATATTACCTGCAGCACTATACTATAGGTGCTTTGTTTGACTTTCAGGCCCAAAATCTTGCAGATAAATGCCATCAATGTGTGAAATTATTGGATTTTTTTTTTTTAATGCTAGTCACTGAATTTTGGAGTAAATCGTCCTTTTCGAGCATTTGCTCTATTTACTCTCAGACATAATGATTGTTTAATCCATATCACCGACACCACTATAGGTGCTTTGTTTGACTTTGTACAATCACACTGCAAAACAGTGTTAAGGAAAATAAGGGAACGCTCCAAGAACAAGCTTTTTGTTTACATATAACAATGTCCTTTTACATTTACAAAAGATGCTGCATTTTAGGACAGTCTCAGCTATAATGAAACAGAGAAATTTTTATTGTAATATTTTTTTCTTTAGAAAGATATTGTAAAAACCTAAAATACTAATGCTGCCCTTCGATTTTTTTGATTTTTTTTTAATTACTCTTTCAATTGATGGAAACATCATTCGGTCTTCTTTCTTCATGATGCACTAAGCTTGAAGTTTCATTCTGTTTTAAAAGTGTCTTTTTCAGCTGCGTTGAATTCTCTGCATCGGGACACATTAAAAACCTCCCAAATCTGTAATGATTCCTAGACTTCCCTTGTTGCAAGTCATATTTAGAGTAGCTAAGAATACCAGCTTATTTTTTACTGAGAGGGAGAAGCCTGTGTGTGCTGAATATCTTCAGATCCCAAAGAAAAAAGGCATTTACTTGTATAAAACAAAGCATGCCCAAGACTTCTAATTTCTTTCAATTCAGGTTCAAAATATTGTGACTGACTGTGGCAGAAATAGTAACTTTGCCCGCGGATATTTTTCTGACATAGTTGAAGAGCTATTGCATAAACAGTCAGATTTGTGAGGTAACAGCATAGAGTCTGTAATTTGTCGCAGTCGCGCAAATTGAGAAAATCCAGCGAAAGGAGAGTTAAGATGAAAATTGACCATCCCTTTAATAGAAAACAATAGCGGATGTAATCATCCAAATTGGCAAAATAAAAGAATTCATTAACCTTCGCTATACGTCTCTGAAACTATCTATGCATGGCATACATTGTGGAGTATAATTGACACCACACTCCTGAAGAACAATTTATTATGATACCTTCTCTTCTTTACAAATATGGTAAGTCAAAATCTGGCTAAAAGAAAAAGTTGTATGTAGTTTTTCTGTGGTTTTTATAATTTTACAATTTTACAAGTATGATGTCTGTCAGACTCCAGGATATTTGAGTAGGGATATAAGGATAAACTCCTCTATATGAGTGTGCTGTACTGAGACCCCAGGATGTATGACCAAGGGTATGACAATAAAATCCCACGGACAAATCCTCTTAAAAGTATGGTGTATGTGTGATCCCAGGATATACGGGTAAGAATAGTAAAAAATCCATGTGCCTTGTTGAGAACGCACATGCATATTTTAAGATTTTAGACCTATAGGAAGATGGGCAATGAAGTCATTGAGAAATACCTGGAATTTCAAGAACAAAATCCCAGAAGTAAGATAATTTACAAACATATTTAATTGCTCTGGGTCCATTAGACAGATAATGTACAGCGGAGGTTAATTTAAGCTCCAACCATCATTTTAGTTAGTTTTCTGAACTTGAGCGGCTGTGACATATTACCGATTCTGTGCCATTACCTTACATTTATGCCTAATTTCTGATAATTTTACCAAATTTGATATGCAGTCGATGGACGCCACCAGATCAATGCATTCGACAGCAGGTTATGATGGTTTCAAGTTCAAAGTCTGTTGTTGGTTGCAAGCATCATCAGTCAAGCTGTTGGAACCTTTGTGAAAACTTAACTCAAAAGCTGTTGATAGGGGAGCATAGTAGTTTTACATAGAAAGCTACAGCCAGAGAGTATAGATGTATAGAGAGATCTCACTTCCATCAAATGGCCAAACTAGGTCGCTGCGGTAAACAAGAAATTGAAGAATTGAAAGAGACCGCCGTCACCAAAGATTGTGTCCATATCTGTTTACTGTGCATTGTTCATATTTTTGGGCTGATTGAAACAATTTAGAGCCGGTTGTAAGCTCTTACGCCCCGTGGAAATGCACAAACGGGTATTGTTTACCGCAGCGACCTGCTTTCCACCCATGCTAACAATGGTTTCGCGGAGCCCCCCGAGTCTCGCAGTGTAAATCAACCAATAGTGAAACCGCTCTTTACATACATACTCTCTAGTCTCTGCTATAGCTCAACACTGAACAAAACTCAGTATTTTCTCTATTTGGCTGTGTAATTAGCCTTTTCTCCCCTAATAACAGCTTTTGAGTTTAGTTTTAACAAAGATACTAGAACTGATAAGATAAGACAGCCGGTGCTTTAAGCGTACACATATTTCACACCGCCACGTAGCCGCAAATGCGCGGAAGTCATGAAAAGTGCCGAATTTAACAAAGCCATATAGGGAAAACATTGAAGTTTGTTCACTGTGCAGCTATCACTATAGGCCTTGATTGACCTCACTTATTGTGGAATTATGACCTCAATCGCTGTGGGAAAAGCTCTGGCTATTTTTTTCATTTTTCTCAGTCGCAGTAGCACTGTCACAATTTTGCATCATAAATTTACCATTATATCAAGCATTTTTTCCATACTCTGCGCCATGCCCCCCCCCCCTCCCTCCCCCCCCCCCCCCCCCCAATCAGCGTGCAAATTGTGTGCACCTTTTGTAGTAGTGCGAAGAAGACAGTGTCTGATCTTATCGTTTCTAGTATCTTTGGTTTTAACAAGGCTCCAACAGCTGACCAATGACAAGAAACCTGATGCTAATATCTGATCTCTGTAGTTTTTTCAGCAAACACAGGCTGTCTATCCTTAGGTTACCTGAGTAGATGTGACTTTTTTGTTTGTATTTAGCCAAGCCATTCGATATCAGCATTGTTTTGTTTGTCCATTCAGTCATCGCTGTACGTGTAAATGTATGCACTGGTTGTGGAAGAGAATGTGCACTTGATATTGTTGTGTTGGTTGTGATTTCCTTATCAGTGCACAGATTTGTAGATGTACTGCATAGTGGTGGTTACACTTGTGGTGTTTGCACTGGCTTGTCAATTGTAGATGTAGTGTGAAGTGATGACACTCGTAACCATTGCACTAGCCTTGTCTTTTGTTGCTGCACCAACAGAATCACGTTCATCTTACTGTTCATATGGTCATTCATGTCATTTGAATACATCATGAGTTATATCAAGAATTTGTTTGTGCATCACTTAAGTTTTCATCATATCCTTCATTGTATAATATTCATGTAATACTGATATCTAAAAAAAAAAAAAATCTATATCAAGATTTGGCATCATATTTCCTCACACCATCAAATGTTTTCATCTCTCTCTCTCTCTCTCTCTCTCTCTGTCTGTCTGTCTCTCTCTCTCTCTCTTTCTCTCCCTCTCTTTCTCTCTCTGTCTGTCTCTCTCTTTTTTAATTATTTTTTTTTATTTGATGGTACAAGTAAAGCATTAATATTGAACACATCACAAATTTCTTATCATATCACTTCATTTCAATGGATTAAATTTGACATAATTCATCTCACTTGGCTTCCAGTTACACTGTATTGAAATTGTCTATTTCTTCAATGGTCTCCCTTCCTCTTGTGGTCTATCTTTGCCCAATTGTTTCCCTTCACAGTATTGTATCCAAGTGGGTGACTCCCCCATGCTAGTGCTATCTCTCATTGTTGAATACCCAAAGTGTAGATAGAAGCAATTGTTGAATGCAAGAAAGCTAGTGGAGAGGAAGAGCAAAAACATTGTATTTGATGATCATTTGCATTTTTCTACTTTTGGTTTTAAAGAATTTGTTAGTTCAAATATCTACCAGTGATGAGATACAAAATATGGCAGCTCTCTGGTGTAAATTAATGTATTACTGAGCCAAAGTTTTTTCCTGTCAGTATGTGAGGATATTTTGCAGGGTGACATTTTAATTCCAGTTCTCAGATGCTATTTGAATTTCAGGAGCCCAATTGTCTATTTAATTTCTTTTTTTTTTTAATCCTGAGTTTGGGATATGTACAACAACTGTCTCAATGATATATAAATGGTTTAATAAATAAAAAATTGTCATGTGCTATGTATAGATTTTTTTTATTTTTTTTTTGCCATTCAGAAATTCACAAAAACATGTCTAAATATGATTTACTATGACCTTAAGGTCTTTGATAAAATCCATTAAGTATCGTACGAGATCAGATAATGTTTCCTGCAGATGTTGAGATGTTCCTATATATTATGTCTACATTCACATTGTTCCACATCAGGTTTTCACCGTTATAAGAGTTTACTGCTGTTTGTAATTGTGTTTCTTGACTAGAAATATCTACTGACTTATCTAATTATTCTCTCATTTTCAATTCCACAGCCCGATGATTAAGGGCCACACCTAGGAGAACCTTGAGCCAGAGAGAACAGATGCCATTGTACAACAGGACATCACTGGATAGATCTGATTGTCGTTGCTATGAAATGTGACAATGTGACTGGGGATTCTTTCAATGTGCCCAAATTATATGAATTTTTTTTGTCAATATTCATCCTTTCAGTTCACTCCATAACTGTTTAACGCAAGTTATTTTGGTCCTTTCAACTTTTCTTAGTATTGTCCCAGACCATCAGTATGTGATATGTTTGATTTTTATCTCACAAATTTGTTATGTTTTACACAAACGTAAATCAGCAGCAGGTGAAAATAAAATAATCAGACCACAGTTTATCTCAGTGAATACATGCTAGTTAGTAGCCATTCGTTATCTTAGCGATCTTTACTTAAATAGTTAAATCGTATCTTAATTATTTTTCTTTTCTTTAATAGTGTGCATTTTTATTTGTGTCTATTTAATATGACAGCTTGCCAACATTATTTTTGTTAGATATATATATACAATGAAATGATGGGTGTAACGTGTTTTAAATCTGCTTATTTCAATATTTTTTAGTTATACTTTGTATTGCCATTTGTTGCCTTTTATGTTTGCAATTTGTTTTTATTTTTTTGTTTGTAAGATGAACATCTTTTTAAGACGAACTGAAATAAATTAGAATTAGATCCTGACATCAAATTTAACCCTCTGGTACAGAGACAAAAATTGCCAATCCAAAAACTTCTGAAATAATATGCTGAACTGATTTTCAATAGTCAGAGTATTGCAAAAATGTGAATATTTAATTGGAAAAATTATTTGTTAATAAAATATGAAAAGTGAATGTCTCAAACATAAAGCATTTTGGCTCCAGGTGACCTATTTCGAATATGGTACACTGGCCACTAGAAGGTTAAAGTCATTACAAATTTATTTTGCCCAGTGATGCAGGCCATAAAATTAAGTGGAGTCAATTTGGACTATATGGCCAAAATGCTCACAGTAGGATTTTTTTTTTCACTGCCAATTTGTGGTCAGTTTCTGAAACAAGTTGCTAAGGCCATTTTGGATGTGAAAAGTTTAATGTAACAAAAGAGCCATTTGTGGTCTTGACCATATTATTAACCTTTGCACTTTCTAAAAAGTTCAGTGTGGCCAATAAAAACCAAAAATTGCAATATAATCCAAATAGTGTCTCTGATAAAATATATAAGATGTGAAAAAACAGTGCATTTTTTTCTCTAAGTCATGTGGCAGTTTTAGCCTCCGAATAATACCAAAGATGCATTTAGGGCCATTTATCATTGTGATCTTGGGAACAATGAACTAGGCAGTCTGGATAATTTATATCGTCACCATTTTCTAAGAATGTAGTAAGTCAAAAATTCAAAAAATCAATTTTCATAATATATTCAACAAACTTTTTAAAAGTATCGAATGATTTTGGTCATACACTCCTGAACTGAAAAATAATCAAATAGCAAACATTCAAAAATTCATGGTATCTAGATCAGTTGTGCTAAAATAAAACATTTTTTTGCTCCTCGTGAAAAACAGCCAAAACAATTACTACAGTTTTAGGGAATGCTGATGATATATTGACTGGCTTTAAAAAATGGATTATGTGTGTGTGATTAATTAATGATACAAATTAATGCATTCCGTAATATTGAAGACTCATCTAGAGTGCTCGCATTGTTATGACAACTATATAATTTTGTGCATATTTAAGTCTCAATTAAAAATCATCAATATGTTTCTAAGACTTCAAAATCTGTGGAAGAACTGTAAGTCACGTGTCTAAAAAGTGAGGAGACTGTTGGAGAAATGTAAGTCCCATGTCTAAAAGTGAGGAGCTGTTGGAAAAGCCCTTTGCTTTACCATGTCCCAGTGTCTCAGCTGCGTAACCATTACACTAACTTAACAAGCTGTCAACATGCATTCCTTCAAACATGACAAAAAGTATTTTTACAGGTAAGATATACAAGTCCTCTCATCATCATCTGTCACAAATCCCAGACTGGGAGATGCGACGGTTATAACAGGACAACAATCACGAACGAACAAGTATAACACTTAACAGAACAACCCATCAGACTCACACATTTATTAAACATAAATATAAAGATAAGGACAACAGTGCAATTACATACATACATTATATTCTTCAAGTTAACTGCCGTCCACGGCCTTCTTCCGTAAGCACACTTCCTCGGGTCCACAACCCGGTAATTACTTCTAAAGACACCTCGGCCTCAGCCTCTCCACTCAGGGTCTTAATGACACACTAGTATTCTTTCACACCACAGTCTCTCAATAGCGCCTCCCTATGGCAATACACCTTAGCCTCCTATACACCTCACGTGGCCATAGCACGTTAATACTTCAATTCACATGAATATCTCATTCGCACAGTAATACATCCATGTCACAGTAGTACATCTTAATAGCACATTCACGATCATATATACATCCCTGTCTGTGGCCAGACTGCCACGACTCATGTGCTGCGACTGTCCTACACCGACAGCTTCACTCCTGGCCTATGTGTGGCCTTCGGCCCTATGCTGGCCTATCCCCTGTGCTCACCGTAGGCGGCTCTTCGGCCCGACCCCGGCACCTACAAAAATAACATTACATTGGTATAATACCATACCATTTCTAATCACTTCACCCCTCATTACAACTCATGAAGCGTACACACAATAGTTCACATTTCACTCACCAAACATCTTACGGTAACACCTCCACCGTATTACACCCTACTCACTCTCGCTACAAATCCATGAAGCTAACTTCCATCTATCGCTCATGGCGCACATTGCTATATAGAGTATCAAGGACTTCCACATTCCTCACATATACTTATTTACATCATGGTCGTAGACGAATATAATACATCAATCATAATTATCAATCATCGTTCCACCTACTAGTCATCACTGGAAACACTGTCACAATCTCCCGACTGTTCTCACTCACGTCCGTCCCCTGGGACCTTCTAACTTGCAGTGATAGTAGTACAGCGCTCTCGCCTCATGCAGACCCCCTCACTCACAACATGCACGCTTTTCATTACCCGTGGGCCGTGGGTTAACTTTACTCGACCCCCTTCCCCCCGTAACTACTGATCCCAGCTCACCTGCTCGTGACATCATCATCATTGCCTTTCTCACCCTGGATCAGGGTATAGGCCACCAACAAACACTTTCCATCCCTCTCTATCATGGGCCAGCCTTTTTACATTATTCCAAGTCTTTCCGCTTCGTTGCACATCATTTTCTCTGGCTCTTCTCCACGTTCCGCGCGGCCTTCCTCTTGATCTCTTGCCCTGGGGATTCCAATCCAATACCTTCTTCGTGATGCTGTTTCCTAGCCTCCTGAGAGTGTGGCCGGTCCATCTCCATCGCCTCCTGCCAATTTCCTCTCTGACTGGGCTCTGTCTTGTTCTTTTCCATACAATTTCATTGCTGACCTTGTCTGTCCATCTGATCTTAAGTAGCTTCCTCAAACATCTGTTGATGAAAACTTGGATTCTCTTTATGCAGGCCTGGGACGCATTCCAAGTCTCACATCCATACAACAGGACTGACTTCACGTTCGAGTTGAATATCCTCAGCTTTGTTTTTAGAGATATATCCTTGGTTCTCCAAATCTTGCTTAAGGACGTGAAAGCTGCCTGTGCCTTTCCAATTCGTGCTTTGACTTCTGCCTCTGTTCCTCCCTTATTGTCAATGATACTACCAAGATAGCAGAAGGACTCTACATCATCCAGTGGTTGATCTCCTACTCTGACTTGTTCGCTTGGGGGTGCAACAATTTTTAGGACCTTCGACTTCGCAGGATGTATCCTCAATCCAATAGATTCTGAAATTTTGTTTAGAGCTGTAGTCTTTGCTTGCATCTGGTCGTGTGTGTGCGACAATAGTGCCAAGTCATCTGCAAAATCTAGATCGTCCAGCTGTGTCCATGGGGTCCATTGTATGCCATTTCTTCCTCCACTGGTGGTTTCTTTCATAAGCCAATCAATCACCAGGACAAACAGAAATGGGGACAGCAAACAACCCTGCCTAACACCAGTCTTGATATCAAAGCTGTCAGTAAGCTCGCCATCGTGTACGACTCTGCAACTTGTCCCGTCGTACATGCTCTTGATAAGGTTCACCATCTTCTCTGGGATGCCATAATGTCTCAATATTCTCCACAGTGTTTCTCTATCGATGCTATCAAAGGCCTTCTCGTAGTCAAGGAAGTTCACTATCAGTTGGGAGTTCCACTCTAGCGACTGCTCTACTATGATTCTCAGCGTGGCGATCTGGTCGGTGGTTGATCGATTACTCCTGAAACCAGCTTGCTCCTCACGAAGTTTTGGGTCTGTTGCATTCTGTATTCGCTTGAGAAGAATCCGATTGAAAACCTTTCCTGGGATGGAGAGAAGTGTGATTCCTCTGTAGTTACTACAATTGCTGAGGTCCCCTTTTTTTGGAAGCTTCACGAGGTGTCCTTCCTTCCAGTCCTTTGGAAACTTGCCTCCGATCCAAATCCTCGAGAATAGTGAGTGCAGACCCTCTGCAGCCCCAGCAGCATCTGCCTTCAGCGCCTCTGGTGGGATCTGATCTGGTCCAGCTGCCTTGCCTCGATTTAACTGCTTTATGGCATCATTAATCTCTGCTTCAGTCGGAGGGTCGCAACTGATCGGTAAATCATTTCTTGCTGGTAGAATGTCGGGTGGGTTGCTTGGTGGAGGTCTGTTCAAGAGGCTACTAAAATGTTCTATCCATCTTTTTGCCTGAGCTTCCTTTCCAAAAATAGCCTTCCTGTTGTAATCCTTGACAGGAACTTCCGGTTTTCCATATTTTCCAGCAAGAGTCTTTGTAGTCTGGTAGAGGATCCTCGTGTGTCCTCCTGTTGCTGCCTTCTCTGCTTTCTCTGCTAACATTCCTATGAACTCCTCTTTGTCTTTTTTAATTGATTTTTTGACCTCTTTAGCTGATGCCCGGTACTCTTCCTGGTTACCAACTCTTGAGCTTCTTGTACGACTTGCATTTACCTGTTCTTTTAGGTCTCTTCTTATCCTTATCAAGTCCAGTGATTTTTGACTGATCCATTCCTTGTGTTCCACTTTCTTTTCCCCAAGAACATCCTGACATGTCGATGTAAATACTCCTTTTACCTTAGCCCAGTGAGTCTCCAAATCTACTGTCTCTTCGAGGTCAACAAGGGGTTTGAATCTATTCCTCAGCGTCAGCTGGAACTCTTCCTTCTTGTCTCCATCCAGAAGGCTCACTTGAAACTTTCTCCTCTTTGTTCCTGCTCTGGTACCTTGTTTCTTGAGGCGGAGTTTGAGTCTTGCCAGCAGCATGTGATGGTCAGATCCAACATCAGCTACTCTCTGTACTATGACATCCTCCAGTGAGCGTCTGAAACGTCGGGTGATGCAAAAGTGGTCAATCTGGTTTTCAGTTACTCCATCCGGTGAAATCCAAGTGGCCTTATGGATCCTCTTGTGTGGGAATACTGAACCTCCAATCACATAGCTGTTAAATGCGCAGAAACTTGCAAACCGCTCTCCATTCTCATTCATTTGTCCCAAACCATTGCACCCCATAATGTCCTCATACCCTGTATTGTCCTGTCCTATCTTGGCATTGGCGTCTCCCATTATAATGTTCACATCTTTTCTTGGCAATGTGTCAACTATTTCCTGAAGCTGGTTGTAGAAATCGTCCTTGTCCTCATCGGTTGCTTCATTTGTTGGGGCGTATATCTGCACAATGTTCATGTTGATGTTCTTGTTCTTTGTAGTAAATGATGCCAATATAATTCTCCTTCCGTAGGGTTCCCATCCCCTCAGTGACCTCTGGGCGTGCTTGCTCAAGATGATCGCTACTCCTTCTGTATGCTTTTTGTCCTCCCTTCCAGAATACAAAATCTTTTCCCCAGAATTAAGTTGTTTCAGTCCGGACTGTATCCAGCGGGTCTCGCTAACTCCAAGTATGTGCAGTCTGTATCGCCTCATCTCCATTGTAACCTGGGCACTCTTTCCTGCTTCATACATGGAGCGGACATTCCACGACGCAATCCGGAGTGACTTGTTTGATGAAGGAGCAGTCAGGCCAGTGGAGTCCTTTCGGCTTTGTCCATTGTCCTTCATTGAATCTACAGGTGCAGATGCTCCCCCATCTCCCAAGATAAAAGACTGATTTAAAGTATTTGCTTGTGTTTCTGTAACTGGTTTATTTTTACAGGGTGGGTAGTTGGCCCACCGCCAACTGGCTCTTCCCGGGAGACCAGGACCTTTGCACCTTTTGTCGCCTCTTACGACACGCAGTATCACGTCAGATGTATTCTTTGCTGTCCCTCTTCTGCAAGAGGGCCCCGCATCTGCACGGGCGACAAGTCCTCTGGGGGCTGCAATCACCTCAGTTATCAAACATAAAAAATACATGTGGTCATTTTAAGTTTTGGAGTTTAGTCTTTTAGCTATTGTTTTAACAGACTATGGATGATTTGCATTCAGAACGTTCACCATCATTCATTAGAGATTTACTTGAAGGGTTGTTCATTTCTTGTTCTTCAATCATGGGAGGATGGCCAGGCTTATGCTGACTCTTGTCTCACGTTCTCTCTTTCGACGTGTTTTTCGAAACGTGAAGATCAGTTGGCAAAGAGCTTGTGACGCTTTAAAGTTACCTTATTGTTGAAATTACTAGTAAGAAACTTTGAAAATGTAAAATCTTTTGCTGGTGAAATGGATATTTCCCAAATTTAACCATTGAATGGCCAGAGGAACATTTTATTAAGGGTTCAATATCTAGAACATTTCTAATATATCAATAGATCAGAATATTTTTTCCCAAAATAATACTTTTTATATTTTTTGGATTCCTTTTTCTATTTTAACCCTCGTCCCTCGCTGAGTGAACTCGACCACGTAGCGCCCTGTGCGGGGATAGCCAGCGGCCAGTCAGCCGATCGTTCGCGTGTTGCCGATAACCTCGGTGGTGGGGTCAATCGAGTCCTTGTGAACATGTTTATCGTGTTTACTTTAGGACGCAATAACAATAATAGTGGTGGAGAAATCGTAAGTGACCCCTATGATATTTGGATAAAGTACTAGTGGTGATATGCAGTAAGTACTATTGTTAAATGGAAGGCCCAAAATCAAGAATTTTCTGCATTTATTAGCCTTTTAGCACACGTTTTATCATTTTCCCAAGACCTCTGTGCTTTTCCTGTCCCTAAGTCAGGCCATTCAGGTAACCAAATTATTTTTTAAGCCAGGCGCTTAATTTACCAACCACATGCATCGTGGCATTGCCTTCTCCCTCCTCTACTATGTAAAGCTTCCACATACTACATGTATGAATAATGATGTTAGTTTTAGCGAGAGATGTGATTTCCAGGTCGTAGAGCACATACATGTACTGGAAAGTGGTTTAATCAAAGGAACACAATATCTCTCTAATTACCACATCAAATAAAGACAACGACCAAAAACAAAGTCGGTCATTTTCTCCCAGTTTTCCTTGATTTTCCCCCTAAAGACAGATGCCCTTATGCAGCATGCCCTAGTATTACATCGGAATTCATCATTACAGACAAAGAACGGTGCCTCTAATATGCACATGGTCCCTTTCTTCTCATTTCACATGTAGACGACAACCAGCATCAAAGTAAAAGTTTCCCCAAGATTTTCCCCAGATTTTCCCCAGTTCGAACTTCAGACCGTCAGTACTATTACACGAGTATGACGAATAGTTACGAATAGTTGCATCATTATAAACGTAGGCCTAATTGGATGATACCATTTTGTTAGATATAGTAGGGGTGATAGGATAGATAAATAGTGTGAAAAAAAAAAAACAAGTGAAAAAACCGCTAGCCGCGGCAACCCAATAAACAAAACACGAGGCGCAGCGCTGCCATACAATATATTGGCCTCCCGCTGGACCCGGTTTGCAGTGCGTAGGCCACAATATTGGCCTTGCGTGTTGGGCAGGACGAGGGTTACATCAGTTTGGTTAATCAGAAATTTCTAACAAAGCAACTTGTGTCTGGGCACGAGATGATTAAAGTGAAAGATAAATTGTGAGTGAGCCTCAGTAATCTCGCATTTTTTCAGTTTTGAGTTATGAATATCACCATAAAGTATGAAATCTCATCTTTAATTTGGTGTCAAAATTATTGCACTGCTCCTTTTTATCGCAAAGTTATGGCTTTTTAAAGACATCTACCCCCTGGTCAAAAACGGAAGTAACTTCCAAGAAAATTGCCATTAAAGATGGAGGAGCGATTTTAGCTCTTAGCGAGATGTGTGGCCTTTCTAGCTCCCTAGCATCGGGTACGTGTAATTAACCTATGGCTTTGAAATTTTGCATGTCTATGCTAAATGATACACGCCGTGTAAAAATTTTGTGACAATAGATTTATTAATTTTGAAGTTGTTGGGAGTTCAATGAACTGCATTATAGCTGTGATGTCAACGGCAAAATTGAAGGCATTAGAGGCAATATTTATCATAATTATTTAGAGGCTGATTTGAGACATAATATTTTCATGGAATGTAGAAAAATAGATGAACAAGTATCAACCAAAATGCAAAAATCGTCAGAAAAATCGGATATTTGTGTTTCATCGCAATTTTCTCCGTTTGGTCCAGTGCGACCTGTTGAGGTTAGTGGGACTCACTCACAATTCTTAACAAGACAACTTATGTCCGGGCACCAGGTGGTTAATTTGCAAGATAAGTAAATGTGTCCAACACCTTAGCCATCTCGTGCCCAGGCATAAATTGCCTTTGCTAAGAATTTCACAGAAACCATCTCATGTTAACAGTTAAGTTGCCTGAGGTAAAGTATTGATTGTTCAAAGTTCAGATTGGCTACGGCAGGCCTTGAATGCTAAGGTAACTTTGTGTCAAACTCCTCACATCAAACTGAGGCAAGTCAGCACAGCAGCTCACAATGATGATGTAGATAACAAGATCTAGAGGTTCAAACCCACAGACCTCAGAAAAACGCCCAGACTTGGGTATGACCCAGCCCCCATAGAGTTTAATGTTCGTCGTAAGTCGCTAAAAACTATGCATGGCTTATCCCATGGTGTTTAATCGACATCACACTCCTAGTCCTAAGAACAATTTATTAGTATACCTCTTTAAACATATATACATCATTACATGTATTATGGTGTCTGTCAGACCCCAGAACATACAAGTAGGGATATAACAATAAAATCCTCCTTAGGAGTATGGTGCATCTGAGACCCCAGGTTGTATGTCTAAAAGGTAGAACAATAAAAGCCTCTTTAAAAGTATGATGTCAGTGAGATCCCAGGGCATACAGATGAGAGTAGTAAAAATGCATGTGTGTTGGTTGAGCTCGCAGTGAATATTTTTAAATTTTACAACTGTTGGAAGATGTGCAATAACACCATTGCGGAATACCTGGAATTTCAAGAAAAAAGTGCTGGAAATAAGATAATTACAAAAGTTTTTAATTGCTTCTGGGTCTGTTAGACCCACAACGTTGGGCAAAGGTTAAAGAAGTCAATCACCAAAGACTGGTTTGAAGGCAGAACTTTCTGTTCCTCTGAAAAATTCCTGTAGCCTCGCTGTCCCCATGAGTTTCAATCCTTCATGGACAGATAGTGATCTAAGACTGCGATCAAACAGGTAACGTTCCCTGGAGATGGATTACTTGGCTTGTTACTATTGATTCATTGATGAAAATATCACATTTTACAGCCTTGGATCGTTTAATTTTCATATAGAAAGAGCATTAGTTTGGAAAGATTCCACAGATCTGTAGCTGATAGGTTTGCACTTATACAAACTATAATACAGCCAAAAAATTTTGGTGTTGCATGTTTTTGTGAAATATTTTACAATGTTTCAACAAGAAGTTATGGAAAATGAATAAATAGAGTTTTAATTTCACTCCAATTTTAATTCGGTCAGCCATTTTTGGCAAATTTCTTTTTTTTTTAACTGTATACCCATGAAAGCCATAAATAGACTATATGAGGGTGCCAAATGACACATCTTTAAAAGTTGATGTATTATGAGTTTTACATTACTTTTTCTTTAGCCTATTTGCCCCATTACATTACATTGTCCTTACTCGCATTTTCACTCCTTTTATTCATCTCTCACATCATGGTTATTTTCCTGTATTATTCAGTGAAAGGAAAATTGGTGTTTTTTTCATGGTTGAATTGAACTCCTGCCTGAAGAATTTACAAGACACTGTAGATTTTGGTTTGGTTTTATTGGAGAAAGCATTGTCACTATTGCAAACTAAAATATTTCTCTAGATCTCCACACAGTATAGATAATGACCACACTGATATAAGACTCCTGATGGGGGAAGTTGTGAGAGAGAGTGAGCTATCTTTGACCCAGATCATGATTTTGGTGGAGCTCTCACATACTCTGCCCAACTAATGATGATTTGTGTAACCTCCCGACAAAATGAGGCACATTTTGGTATTAACTGATCCAAGAAAACCGTTAAAAGGCATCATGGTGCCAATTTTATCGATTTTGCATGTTCAGTATTTTTGAAAAGTTTACTATTATTTTTTACTTTACACTTTTTTACTTATTTATTTACTTTACTCTTTACTATTATTCCTTTTTCCAAATAATAATCCTGTTTGAGAAGGATAAATGCCTCAAGACACTTTGAATTGAGTCATCATCAATAATTTTGATGAAAAGCTGAAACTTTAAAAGCCTTTTTCTCAAAACTGTGGTTGTGTCAGATCCTGTCTTTGGGAAGCCTTATCGTCTCTGCTAAGTAAATTACAGCAATATTTTTTTTTAACCAAATGAAAGGACTTTGAATAATCTATCTGGTGATACCAATATCTCCATCCCAACAAAATGCATGAAGTGCCTCATTTTGTCAGGTGGTTACACATTTGTATTATATGAAACAGATGTGGCATTGGCGAGATCTAGAGTCTGAAGTGAAATGTATGAAAACTTAGAATATGAGGAGTGGGGTTTTATAAAATTGTTATTTTAGTAACTATGACTTTTCCTTATTTGTTTCATAGACATGTACATAGATCACAAAAATGTTGCATTTTTTTTTAATTTCTATAATATTGTTTGTTATAACTATCTAAGTTATGTTTGTTAGAACTATCTAACTTATGTTTATTATAACTATCTAACTTATGTTTGTTAGAACTATCTAAGTTATGTTTGTTAGAACTATGTAACTTACGTTTGTTATAACTATCTAACTTAAGTTTGTTATAACTATCTAAGTTATCATTCTGCGGCTCCTACTTGTAAATAGTGATTATGTTGTTGTATTGCATAATAACAGTTGTTATACATTTTTCAATACTTAAGTGCCACTTAGCTCTTAGACTTATATTAGCATTGTAGTTTTCTTTTCAATTTCAAATGAGAATTTATGTACAGGGCAAATTGATTTTTTTTTTTTTCTGCACCATTCAATCCATGACCATTTGGTCCCTATCTTTTACAGGTAATCTGAAAAGGATTGTATCTTCATGTCATTTTGATTTTTTTGTGTGAATTCTAAAGTTCTAACTGGTTCTCATTTTAGCTGACATGCAGAGCATTTTGTCAGGTTTTGCCATAATATTGCTGTATGTGCATTTTTGCCTTTTTTCACATAAAACATTAGGTTACAAACACATATCTCGAAAAGTTTTTAACAGGTTGGAATGACACTTATACATTAACGAAATTAGGAGTGAGAGAACCATTTTCATGACAAAACCTCAAAATCAGGAAAAAGTCGCATACAACAATATGTTGTTACCCTTTGATTTATCACCTGTGTAAGATTTTCTTTCTGAGGTCTGTAGTTTATAAGCATGGTATTACCAGATTTAATCAGAAGCTGCCACGATCAAATTTCCATAACCAAAAAAAAAAAATAACTCAGTTACAACCACAGATTATTTTCTTGGACAGTTGCTGTCCTGTAAATGACTTCTCATTTGATTTCTTTGTGTAGATGGGGATTTATATACATGTATTTGTAAGTTATACTTCTTCCTGTGTTAAATCTATTGTGCATTTTAAATGTGATTACACGGATTGTGATTTTTCTCCTCTCTTGACCTCCAGTGTTCCAGGTAATTCATGACAATTTTTACCATTCCTGTATTTTGAAATGGTGAGGCACAATTTTAACTGTGTGGTCTTTAGTTGTGAAGTGTGACCCAACTTTGATACTGTGTTACCTCCTACATTCTTGGCTGTGTTCGTTCCGATTTAAAATGTGCCTTTTTGGATTCAAACTTGGGTCTCGGAAAAGAGGTGATCTACCACCATATTGCTGACCCTGCCATGCACTCGCGCAAGTGTCTTTGGACAACTGAACATGAAAACTCTCTTGGCCAAATATTGTATAATCTCCTTGCAAGAATTTTGTTTTTTTTCTGCTGATTACACAAGAGTCAAAATATAGCAAAAAGAAAAATTTGTATAGCAAAAACCTTGTGTGAGAAATAACGCAGAAACGATATGGTAAACACTAAGGAATGGGAAAGACAAATCAAACTTTCAGTATACATGTACTAACCTTCTTCAGGAAAAAAATATAACAGAATTAAGAATTGAACAAATCAAAAAATTGTAGAACGTTTAAGAAATGCGGGTACTTAACGTCCGAGAAAGCAAGGCTTTGCTACTTCAACTTTTTCTTTTTGCCACATTTTGACGTTGCTTCAGGCTTTGTTGCAACTCCATAGATTTTCTGCGGAGTTTTTTTTGTAATATTTTGAGAGTATAATCCAAATATTTATGTATATAACTAAACATATATGTAAGATAAGGAACACATTTCAAGTAAAAGAGGTTTTTTTTCTTCTCCTGTAAAAATAAGTCCTTCACGAGAATGCGATTTTATGACAGGGTCAGCGATATCTCACTGTATCTTCCAAGTTCTATATCAGTCAGAGTCTGTGAGTGTAAGGGTTTTACCACCGCCGTCATTCCCTTCTGTGAGATATTTGATAACATGTACTATCTTCTACTCAGATTACAACCTGATAAATGTAGACAGTGAATTGCCACACCTCTCCCTCCAAATTCTGTTAAGGAATCCTGGCTACAGATACTACGCATGATCATTACCCAAAAAAAAGCTCAGCCCTTCCCCAAAGGTTGTGAGGTAGTTCTCAGTAGAAACCCCATCATGCTGAAGCCTGCCGCTCATGAAACACAGATCTTGATATGTTAGCTCTTTGTGTGTCTTGAGCTTTTCCGTTTGCCGATATAGGAAGAAAATAATGGGGGAGATGAATAAATGAATAACTACAGCAACATTTCTGAATAGAAAGACGACTTTCTTTCTTCCTGAAAAAAATAGCTCAGCATTCTTGTGCACTGATACATCCGTGATTGGCCACAAAAGTGACTAGCGGGAGAAGTGATTCATCAGGTATTGGCACACAAAGAGTTAACTCAGTGATTTTAATTGCTGCATAGTTAAATTGTAAATTAAGGGCCAACAAAGAACATTTTTCTCAGTAAACCAAATATTTTTGTTTAAGTTGTGGTATGCCATTCTTCATTCATGAGTAGAAATCATTCCACTGGTAATTCTTTTTTTTTTTTTATAGCTAAGATCCCAGTGTGCTATTGGAAAGGATGAAAACATCACATCCAGTTGGAGTCTGGATCACAAACTCACATAATTCATGGTGAGAAGATTACTTGCAACCTCTACGGTAATGAGTCCCGTGTTTTCTGAGAGAGGCAAAGATCTGCAACTTGATTTAAAAACTTTTATACTCATTTACAAAACTCTTTTCAGATCCACATAAAACAACTTTTGGGAATTTCTAACAATGTGATAAAATTTATAGAGAACTATTTAATTCTGTTTGTGAAATTTTGAAGCTTTCAATATAAATCATAAATAAAGTACCCAAATAGTCTGTGATAGGCGCAAAGTGGCCGCTGTCATGCCAAGGCGCCATAGAGCCCAAGCTCAAACTCCACAATGAGAATTTTAACAGCTCATACCACAAAGCAACTTCATTCAAATATGTGAGGCTCTCTAGGGAAATGGTCCACATGTAGTGTGCAGCACATTCGAGATAGAGCCAAAAATAGGTGGACAGGGACTTCCTACGTATAAGTTTTCAGCATATTTAATAGACTCCTTAGTCATTTTTTTTTATGTCTGGGCAAAGAGATTTTTGTGAATTCCACCTGTAAATATGTTGCTTTTTTTTTTTGCTTTTTTTTCTGATCCAGTGTAACGGTCTTTTTAAATTTACTTCGACTTTAAATGTGTTTTAATCAAGAGTGACAATTTCTACCTTTGTCACCTTGAAATGGCCATAACTGGTCAATTTTCAACATTTTTCTCGGGACAGTTTGTACTTTCACAGTATACCCATACCTAAATTTTGAAAAAAGTTGGCAGTGTGGACCATTTCCCCAGAGAGCGTCTCACATTTGATGGAATTTATCTATAGATAACCACCTTATCCGCACTGCAAAAATCAGTGTGGAAAAAGTTGAATTTAGATACTGAATTGCTGGCATTATGTGTTTCAGGGAACAGGCCAGGCCATCAGACATGTGGGTTTACATTCCAGTGTTATTTTATTGTTGTTGTTGTTTTTTTATTCTTTGTTTTTTTTCCCACTGATTTACGTTTTGCAATGTTTTAGAGTCAGATTTCAGTCTTGAATGTCTCACTGAGTTTATTAGCTGTTTGGCCATTTTGTATTTATATTTCACAATTGAATTTATGTTTACAGATTTAGCATTCCTAACTCATGACATACTACTGTCTTTACTTTTACCGATGTAATGTACAATGTGATAGAGGGATAGTGTCATAGAGGTTCTTGTTCTTTTTATAATGTGTTTCCATTGGTTTTGCACAGATTATATGCATGTTTAATAGAGAAAAAGTTTGTCTTTCTGTGATTATTTTATATACATGTGATTTGAATTAAGAGTCAGATACTTTACTTGAATATCAATATCTGTCCCTACTTGTTTGATAATCTCATTGAAATTAAAATTAAACTGCTTTAATATTTATTCACATGTCATGATTACTTGTGACTTGACCGGGTTCATAATTTTCCATATTTTTTATTTTCATTCACATTATTAAGAAAATGATAAAATTATCAGCACTGGTAAGAAACTCTTGGGGTGGAACGAGACAGATGATGATCTTCAGAGGAAAAGTGGATTCTGTCACACTATGTTTCGGCTTGTAACTTTTTGACATCTTCTAGAATCCCCGGCCATGCCGAGATTATGACTGCCAGTGTTCGTCACCCACCTTCTTCGTCACCAGGCATTTCTTCAAACATTAGTCCTCAAAAAAAAAAAAGAAGAAGAAGAATCATTCTGAATGATCGTATTGCTGTTTAGCATTTCAGATGAAAATTTTTTTGTGGTAATATTTTTGCAAGTGTTAATAGTTTTGCTCATCTGAGGCATAGGTGGGCAAGTGATACATATGGGCATTTGAAATAGTACCTTGTATTGAGTCTCTGTGTGGATTACCTAAGAGTAAGTGCATGTGCGTGCGGGTGTGAGTGAGTGAGTGAGTGAGAGTTTTCAATTTCAACTACTTTTATTCACTTGAACTGACTTTTTTCACGTAACGGTCAGATTTCTTTGAATGCTTGTCAAGCCTCTCGAAGTTTTCAAATGTTACTTTTTATATATATATATGGCACATGACTGTATGATTTATCATTTGAACATGCGCACAAACAGTTTGTGAGTGTTTGAAGAATCATCAAGAATCTGGCAATCGATAGTGCAGAATTATTCTAGGGTAACTGATGACGGCTAACTATGATTCTGAGGTTGTACCAGTAGCTGTTAATGTTTGTGTTCAGATGTAGGTCGGAGAACACACCAGATTTGGGATTTGTCGTCATAGCAATTAAGAGATAGATAGAACAGTATGCAATGTGTAGTGGTGGGCACCGAGAATTTTTCAGGAAGTGATGATGTCATGGGCTAATGCGTTCATGTTTATGAAGGATCAGAGGTAGTCAATTAGCGCCACAAATCAAACTCAAAATAATACTTTCCCACCATTTCAAGTTTCCAGATGTAAAAAAAAGAACCCTTGGCAGGTTGAAAGGAAGACACACATAAAATTTCACGCAAATCCGAGCTGTGTGAGAGGCACTAGGTCTTGTTAAAAATCATATAAGTTTGTTTTATTATATAACTATTATAGGATTGATTATTGATAGCTTGGACCAGGAATACACTTTCCAATGAGAGTAGTTTGACAGGTCACTTCAAGATATGGAAAAGAGACAATCACAGTCTGTGACGAAGAGATAGAAAATATGAAATTTTTAATTCATTACTGGCTACTTTTTTGTCTGGGCTGGTCATAATGCAACAGTATAAATGATCTTTTAACATTTAATCTTACCTCTTCTTACTATCTGCATTTTGAATGTTGTCATGATTTTTCTGGATTTCAAAGTTCATCACGTTATATAAAAATAATATTAGTGTGATGGCAGATGTGTTTTTTTCATTGTTAAATTTACTGTATTTTTTAACTTTCAATTTTTGGTTATGTCAACTGTATGTTTAACTTTTACCCCCCACTCAGTAATAATTCATTTGTTATTATAACTGGAGGGCTAGTTGATTTTCCCTCAAGTTGATGAAGGTCGTTAAATTATTTGAATAAAGTACAGTTTTACTTTCAAAATATTCTTTTCTGTTTAATGGTACTATATTTCAGAGACTTGGCATGAGAAAGAATGAAAGAGCTGGAAATGTGAAACACTGCAAAAGTCAGAAAGATTGTTCACAAAGTGATTCAAAGTTGAGTCGTAATAACAAAACTGCAAAATGTTTATTTGCATTACATAAAAAAAGAAAAGTCGGTACAGATTTTTTCCCAAACCTGAATTGGAGAATTCTACAAAAACACTTGATATCGTCATGATGCTGACCTTTTGGCCTAAGTCATTTTTTGCACTTCTGAGAAAATCGCAAAAAACTTATATAAATTCTTTTGCAATGCAGTCAGACTTAGGCCAAAATGACTCTAGGTAATAGTGACCATCATCCACGTTGGCTGAAACAACTCCAGAACCAAAATGGCCTACGTCTATGGAGTTAGGCTTAGGCCATTACAGAAAGTTTTATTTCCAGGATAATGGCTTGGCACTTTTGGATGATTTTTACGTTAATAGATGCACCATGGACAGGACAATGACGTAACAGGTACATTCTGTTTTGGCCTAAGCAAAAGGTTAGCACCATGACAATGTGTGCAAGTTGGGCATGTCAACCCCTATTGACCACCTATGTTAAGCATGCATTTTAAGAGTCCCAAATCAATGTACAATGACGGAAACGTGACAAATTTAATCCTTCGCTCACAAAGGGCATTGAGGTTTAACAATGATAAAGTTTTCAGAATTTAAGGGGAGGAATGGGTAAAAATCCGATTTTCTTTAGTTGTTAATAAATTTCCGGAACCGGTTCCATCCCTGAGTGGGGTGATACAGTGACTTGACTCGATCTATGGCAAACCACAGTCGACTGGCCACTGAATCCATTAATACTCTTTTTGGTTTAACCATAGGGTTATTTTGGTCTAGTGTTAGGTTTTTAACAAAGATAAAGAGGAAAAAAATCATGGATTCTTATTTTCCTTCAGTTTAGCCATTTTCGGTTTAACTGTTCTCCACTGTATTAGTTTTTGTATCCTTTTGACTTAAAACTGAATCACTAATCCACCAACACTTCTGAAGTTGAATCTGCTGGCATCATGAAGACAACTGGCAAGAGACAGGCATTAATTACATACTGCAGTCCCCGTCACAATCATTCCCAAGGTGTCTTACTTTTGGCCATCGCAAATGTAAACTGTACATCGTCACTGATCTCATGGGATGGCAGTTTGAGAGGGGACTCATCCTGAGAAAATGTGACCCCGGATAAAGAAAACTCTCCTACAGATCAAGTTTTACTTGAAAGTTTTCCACAGGGGTACATTTGTGTTATCCAAATTCAAGAAGTGGAAAACCACACCTCTCTTCTTTCTGTACATGATGATGGCTTAAAGTTTAATATGACTCAATAGGTTTGCTGTGTCATCAGGAATTGCGTGACATCAGGGATGCACAATGCACGGACAGAAATGGACATTTGCCAGCTGGTGATTCCAGGAGGTAGCGAGACAGCTGGCAACCCTGTCTGTAAATGGTCGATGGTTATGTACCTGCAGAACAATGAAAACATTAGCTGTGCACACTGTTTTGTCATAACAATCTTAATTTGGTACATGTCATTTACATTACAGATATAAACTGACATGCTTTCCAAAAACGCAAACAAATTACATTATAAGCACTTGGACCATGCCACCAAATTTAGGCTGTTTTTTGATATACCAAGGGAAACAATCATAAAATCTAGTAATGCCTATGTGAATAAGCAGTCAAGAGTCGGTGTGGAATTTTGATAGTTATCATTTTTGGGATGATCGTCGTTAACACTCCTTGCTGGTTGTGAGGTCACATTTCCAGTGATTGGTTGAAGAGGAATGGTGGCGTTCTTTGAACAAATGAGGGCTTTAGCCATTTCAAATTTGAATAGCACCAACTGAATGTTGCAGTCTGGTCTGCTAGCTCTGTACAACAGCCAAGAATTGACCACACACAGGTCAACAAGATGGAAGATAATTCTTATGTACCACTTTTTGGTTTTCAGAGTGTTCCTGTGTAAAGCCAGCAGCATATGGCAGTTTCCACGTAATTAGGTCAAAAGTCAGCCCCGAAATTCTAACTGGTGTTATGAACAAAATGTAGGCGAAAATGCTCTCCTATGACTTCAGTTCAAATTGAAAGCGATAAGGAAACACTAAAATCAATATCATGACTTTTATTATAGGAATAATATCAATTATCAATATAAAATGCATTCTGATCGTGAGAAAAATGACCAATGAAAGTTCACAACCGAAAATGCCCAATTAAATAAAATGTTTTGTGTGGAATTTATTTTTCTTTTTAATAAAACCTATTTAGACATGCTGTCTAAGACTCTTAATGCGTACATTTTCATCCTTTGTCTTATTTGTCTTGTTTTTTTTTGGACATGAAATGATGTTCTGAATGCGACCCAGTTTATGATGGCCCGTCGGACGCTCTGTGCTAAAAATAGCACATATATCAACTGTTTTAAATCTCTCGAATGTTTTGTTTTAATTAAAAATATATTCCATGCTCCCTTTCAAAAGGAATACAGTGGTCACCGCCTAACAACACGCCGGCTACCAGCACGATCCTTCTAACAGCACGCTCTTTAAAAAAAACATAATTTTTTCTATATAAAAGGTCCCCGCTAACAGCACGCTTATTTAAGTACCATTCGCCTAAGAGCACGCTTTTTTCATATCAGAGAGATGAAAAATTTTTCACAAACGAAGTGTATTACATTTACTTGACCACCAGACAGGCAGGCACTGTTTGCAACGAACCTGTGAAGGCGCCGCTACTTTAATCAGTTACGTATCTAATAGGTAGATCAAGCTGGCATGTGAGGGTGCGTTTGGAGTCAACAGCGGGTATGGGACCGCCATAATCTCTTGCCAGACAGACACGCGCTCTTTACAATGGACACATGGCGGCGGCACTGCTATGATCTGTTGCATATAAATGTAGATCAAACTGACTGTATGGGGGGGGGGGGGGGAGGACAACAGAAGGTTTGTGACCGCCCTAATCAGTTGCAAAGGTTTGAGTGGGCGGATTAGGCCTTAATTTACCGCAAGGCATAAGGCCTCAGTCTACATTGATGAGTTTAGAGACACTTATGAAGCGTATAAGTGTGTTAATTACTCAGTGCACATGCCTACATGGTTCCCTCCCCCTATACCAGTACGCCTAACAGCACGTTCGCCTAAACACAGTCTCCCGGGTACCATGCTGTTAGGCGGCGACCACTGTACCACAATTTCAGTAGCTTTGGGGCAAGATTGAATGCCTTTTTTCGCATTTTCAAAATTTCTGCGACACGATTCTCACGATATGAAAACTACAAAATTTGTCACAAAAAGAGACACCGACTGAGAAGGAACACGTGCATTCAAGAGGACATCCTTCCTTGAAAATACTTTCTTCTGGGATATTCTAAAGGGAAGAAATTTAATTTATCGTGCCTTTGTCACTTTCCAAACTTTGTCGCACACTTTTCTAACGATCTGAATAAAGATTCAATTTCAAGAAAATCTGGGTTTTAGCTTCAAATTTCTGTCTGAAAACTGAAGCCTGGGCGGAAATAGAAGCATAGGCCCTTCTTATTTGTGTTCGAAGTGTGTCCACAGAGCTCTCAATTAGAAAATCTTCAGTTTGGTGTAAATTCAGATCGTAGAAAAGAGTGACAGATTAAGATCTGGACTCGATCAGATCGTTAGAGTGGTGACAGATGTCCCTCTCAGATCGTGAGGAGAGATCGCAGAGAATAATTCAGAACGTTAGACTGAGTCGCGGATGCCCATGACAGATCTCTATAAAGAGTGACAGACGTTGGTTTAGAAAAATCATATCGTTAGACTTAATGACCGATGTTTCTGACAGGTTTTCTTTGAATGTTAGAAAATGATGACAGGCACTTCAGATTGTGAAAAATGATGACAGATTTTAAGCCTAATACTTAGTACTGTAAGTATTTTAGTAATATTAGATCTAGGACCTAAACATTTATAATCCAGATAATCTAGTCTAGATCTAGATCTAGTTTCTAGATGTTCTGATTCAGAGATTCTTGATTAGAAAATCACATAGATCCACACTAGATTACTACTACTAGAGATCCAGATCAGCAAACTGCATTATTTTCTGATGAATCTGAAGGATAGATCTATCACCTTTTTAGATATAACTGCCTGAGACTGAGAGTGAGAAAATTCACAACTTATCATGTAGGCCTACCATTTCAAATTTAACCAGTGCTACATTTTAACAGGGACTGTGTTGCGTTATGTTGGGGTTACATTGTCACTCAAGATAATGTGATTTCCAGTTCGAGACCCAGGTCTGGACCCTCACCGAGTCCTTGAGAAGGAATCCTTGTGGGATCATGAATAAATAGATCTAGTAAGTTACAATTTTTGATAATATAGTTTCATACACAAGCATAATAGCATTATGTGTTGCTCATTCATAATTCTACAGTTTAGTAAAAAGTTTATAAAGTTTTTGTCTTTGCAGGCTTGAGATACAATGACCTCCCCTAGCACCTGTTGGTGCCAGCAGTTAAGAGAAAAGGATCCTACAAAGTATGCTGAATACCTTGACAAGGCAAAGGAGAGAAACAAGAAACGGAGAGATGACTTGAAGGCATTAAAGGAGTCCAAAACTGTTACCCGTCATGGAAAAATAATCATGAAAAATTCGGCTTTATTGCGTAACCAGGGATTTGGCTGACCCTAAAATTGTTATACTGTGGAAACTGCCATATCACATTTGTCCACCCCATCGATGTTCTCACCGTAACTTTGGATGATGCCAGGACAAGAGACATTTATGTGCATTTTCTCTTTTCTGTCGTAATGTCTGACAAAATGAAAAATGGGTAGGATTGACGCAATGAACATTTGAGGCCACGGTGACAATTTTGTTATTAAACCATTCACACAATAAAACACTACAGTCTTCATCCATTCTAAAATCAAATGCCTCCCTCCCCTTTCTTTATAAATCTTTCTGACATATAAGAGGACATTTTCTAGATCTGTTGTAACGTATTGTGCATGTTGCATTGAGCTTGCATTCTGGTCTGGAGAAGCAAAATAGTTGTCAAAAAAGACATCAGACTCCTCCAGTTGACCTCTAGACAACATGAGCACAGTGTTCCCAGCTTTCCCAACCTTTTCAGTTGAACCTGCATCTGAAGCCAGAGCTTTATCCCTTGCAAAAATAAACTTGTGCACATAACCTGATTGCCCAGCATGGACCTAGACCTTATATATCCCCATTTTTGGAGGATTTTTCATCATATATGTACACCTTCAAGGAGTGTCACCCTTTGAAGGGTATTATTTGTTCATCGATAGAAACACAATGTTCTTTCATTGCACAGTTTTCAAAATTTTCATTTAGCTTGTCTGTCTATGAGTGGCCTAATCTTGAACAAAGCGTCAAATCCATGCTGCTTCCTTTGCTTATTAGCACATTGTCATTAATATGCAGCACAAACAAAATCTCCTCAAACCTATTACAGGTCATAGAATCGGCAACAAGGGCCTCCCTAGTCCCTGGTGCCCAGTAAAACTATCAAAAAGGCAAATCTACAATGGCCATGAAGAGACATGCCGAGGAATGTCCTCATATCTTCTGTCCTTATTACCCTAATGTGTTTGACGATTGAGGGTGATGCGTTGCCTGTTTGATTCCAGCACCATGAGCTCCACCATGTCGTCACCGAAATGTGCAGTAAACTTCTCTAGTGGCGTTCTCCTGCCTACAGCTGGTCCTCTTGGTTGAAGAACATTTGTGGATCTAGCATGGACTGGTAGATCTTTTTTCACCCAGTGCGTTTCGGGTGGTGTTCGCGCGAGGCTAGACTGAGGAGAAGGAGAAAAAAACCACAAATATTTACACAATGTACATAAATGATAGATGTGACTCTAAAAATGCTATTGCTGGAATGCCTTACCACTCAATCTGCTGAGCTGACCCACACATCTGGAATGCCATTATGAAATATTAGTTTGGCACATAATTTTTCCCTTTGAAAGAAACTCTGATAGCGATAAATCAATAAACTACCTGGATCTTTGATCAGATTTGCCATCATCTTCGTCCTCACTGCTGTACTGTGTGTTGGCATCAGCAATGTACTCTTCCCCTTCATCATCCGAGAGATGTTCCTCATCACTGCCTTCAGGCATATTATCATCGTCATCATCATCACGCATCATTCACAACACATCTTCCTCTGGAATGCTTAGGCGATGTCTACGAAAAGGGTTAACATTTTTCATTCACTTCTTCAGATAGATTATTACACAATAAATAAAACACATCATATGACGGAAGGAGTTCCGTACTCGAGCGCCAAAGACCAGAAAGTAACTAAACACAACTACCCCAGCCCCTTTTCGCCTGATTAGTCAATCTGACTACCGCCCATTGATACAAACTGACTAGACCCTCACGTCCCCAGGTCCATCTGACCATTCCATGTGTTTAAATTGATAACAGTGAAAGTGGCGCTCGAGTAAGGTACTCCTCCCCATATGACAACTAGCAGTAGTACTTCTAATTGTGAAAAGGTATGGTACAATAGTATTTGAAATATGTCCCGAAAAGAAACATTCGCTTCTACACCTGTGCCCCTAAAGCTCCTATCCTCCAGAAAAAAATCCTAAATTCTAACCCAATCCTACCTCAAACCGAATCATAAAACAAAGTTAGATCTACGTCTATCTCAAGTATAGGCCTACTGATATATCAAGGAAACCCTCCCCTGATGTCCACTGTAAAGGACGTACCTATTTTATACAAACATCACCTTTATTCATGGTGTCCACCACAGTGGACAACCGGTTCACACTAAATAATAAAAACCCTTCAATATGCATAGTGTCCACTCTCCCAGTGGACCCTGCATTATGATTTTTTTTTTTTATTCAGCCATATTTACATCACAAATGTTCATATGGACCTGGGTGATGATTCAGCATAGCCTGCAAATAAATCTTATATAAATAGTTTTGCCCCCAAAAAAATTACATTTGTGCTTTGTACAGAAGCATAACAGAAGAAAAAATTGTCCTTACCTCTTAGTCTTAGACTAGAGCATGAAGCTGCCATTCTGAGCTTGCTTTCAAAAGAAAGTAATCAAGACTCACTTCTCCTGATAAGGGGTTTTTAAAAGTTGGAAGGTCTCTGCCTTCAATGAAACAAACGGGTACTTCTACGAAACGCAAGTAAATTTGACATCAACCTTAAAAGTATGTCCACTGTGATGGCGACTATGCAACAAGGAGCTAATTTCCATTTTCCTGACTACACGCGTTCTTATCAGACCAGTTTCCCATTGTTCCTACCATGCATCAAAAATCCGACCTATTTCCTACTTTCCCACTTCCGTGGACATCCTGTATAATATGACTTTTACAAAGGCAGAATAAAGAACAAAATAAAACAAAACTAAAAACGACGAAAATACGTGAAATTTTAAGTCCATTATTGGTTGGTAATCTCATCAAAAACGAAAGACGGAGAGCGCGGAGATTTGCCTTTGTGACATACTTCTCAGTATGGACAAAATCTGGCCTCCAGAGGGCTACGAAAAGGAAGAAGAGAGAGAAAAAAAGGATATTATGTTACTAAAATCTTTCTAAAGGTAAAGTCAAACTATAATTTGGACAGGCCGAAATACATTGAATGCTCAGTTATTCTACATTCCCAGAAAAAATCCACTATCAATCGCTATATTATATTGTTATTTTGTATTATTGTCATGGCATTCGAGTATTGGAGTTGGGCGACTAGGCTTAGAATTTCAGTTGAAAGTCCATCCCCGTCCCAAACGAAAATCGTTCTCAGATTAGAGTAAATTAAGGAGGCGTTCCAATGCGTGTCACTCAATGCGGATATTACAAGGACAAGACTAATGCGATCACCCGCCAGAAAGGTATGAGACGTCCAAAGTTCGAATTCTGTTCAGGATTGAGTCTATTCTACCTAACGTCTCCCGGCATTTATAATTAGAATCAGTCTAATTGCAGTCGTTGTTCAAGAGCGATCCAAACGTCATCTCTGATATAGTCTCATTATATTGAAAAGACATATCGACCTGCACCCCATCAACAGTCTTACCTCGAGAAAAAGAAAAGTGCATTATACCTTCTTTAAGATTCTTTGAGGGAGTATTAAAATATCCATATCTTGTCTTCCAAGAGACAGCTTTAAACCACTGTCATTAATGATGTAGGAGAGAAATCATCCCCCCCCCCCCCAACCGCCGCCAACAACACCAAAAAAAATAAAAATGTTAAATAAAACATCCACCTCCACCTGAGCATTAAAAATAGAAATTAAAAATTTATGACAACACACTTAGATCTATTTGTGAAGTGATTACTGCTCAGGTCAGTTTTAAGAAAGAAAAAAAAAGTGGCACGGGGACTCCAGCACACATTACCCTACTTAGCTACACTACGTGTGCCGTTTGACTATGTGGTTGCGAGAGCACTTTTCCCATGACATGGACGATCCTAAGTCTAATACTAAGTACCAGTTGCCCCTTAAGATCTAAGGAAGTAGGTTCTAATCCGTATGTTTTGTCCGGCCTACCCCCGACCAAACTCCACCCCAACTCTCAGTCCCTCAGAAGCGCCTTAAGGGAGGAAACTCGCCAGACCCTAAGCTTTACAGGCTAGTTGGGCATGACTAGCCGTGCGAGTACCTTGGTCGACCGCCGACCTCGACGCTACATGGAAGCAGGAGCCAGTGACCACCCGGGTTTCCCCAAAGTGGCTGTTCTGTACTATAAATAAATTTGGGTTTTCTTATATGACGCAGAATCCACACACTGTCTGCCATTATGGGTTTGACCTCATTATGCATAAACTCAGATATTAAATGCATCCCTTTACTAGGACTATTAAAAAGATCTTGTTTTAATTTAAAAGTTTATGCTTATTAATGTTTCATAAGATAAATGTCTCCCTATACAGCATAGCTTCATAATTTTGCATTCACAAAAAGACTATACCGCCATCACATGATTATCGTCCTTTACACTGACACACTCTTAGTTTTTCCTACCAACCAGAAGTGGAATCGATACTATTTATTATTCGATTACAAATTACATCATTGAATATGACAACAAATTCAATGTCTATTTTTTGGAAAATTCTCCTGTGTCTCTATCTCTGTTCTTGTAATCACATTATCCTCATGACAATCAGCAGCCCCTACTTCCCCCCGCCCCCCCCCCCTTTTTTTTTTCATACACGTATTTTAATTATTTTTCTTTTGAAGTCCATACAAGATTTGAGAATGACTTCATGTTGGATCCCTAATATTAAAATTAATTCATTTTTAAATGATCTAAAAGCAATGTCAAAATTAACATAGGAAGGAGGGGGGATGGGCATCCTCATCCCATAACACTTTCAATTATTGGCCTTCAAAATTGGAAACAAGATACAAATGAACCCAAAAAATATAACAGAACGTCGAGGGAACTGATCCAGTTATCAACTCGGACTTGACAATAGCTGTACATTCGGTGAATAAGAATGAACCAAAGATTATCTTTTGGAACTAATATACGACGCTAGACTTAAATGATACCAGGCCTGATAACAAACATCAATAATGAGAATTATAAAAATAGGAGAAAATTGTCACTTGAATAGAGAAATAAAACAAAAAAGCCAAGTCTGTGAAATGTTCTCGGCATCCATCAAATCTATATTATTATAAAAAACTTACCACTCATGCTACACGGATTTGAATGAAATTTTGAAGGTGCCTGCCTTTCAACCTGCAGAAAGTGCTTTTTTTAAATCATGATTCAAAATCAAATCATTTTTTGAATCATCAGCTCATTCGTTCGGTGGTGATTCAAATCAGCATATCTTATTCGAATCACATAAAATCTACTCACTGATTCAAACCATGCCCATCAATACATTGCATGCCTTGGTGCACACAGGGTACAATGTGCACTGGTAATATTAAGCCTGCTTTCTTTTATCAACTGTCTACACAAGAGACCATTGCCCCCTCAGGTGGTTGGTATGGAAACTTGTTTCAATTCTGTGTTTTTTACACTCTTGAATATCTCATCTCCATTTTGTTTCGCTTAGTATTTTGACGTAAGATGTGTTTTATCCATGACTTGTGTTTTATCAGTGTCAATTGAAGGAAGAACAAATTAATGACTAGAAAATAGAAAATTTTCCGGATAATATGGAGTAAACAGGAAATAGTTGCGGTATAAAATATGAATAAAATGTCTTTCATTTGTTTGTATTTACCAATGCTCTGGAATAATTTGCTGTTCTTGCTTTGTACCATCCAGCCCATGGTTACTGTTGCAGAGAACTCCAATTTCACATAGTGACAGCTAATGCACCAGTCATGAATGTAAAGATTAGATTTGTCTTATAGGCGTCTGAAGAAAAAGAGAAATTAACATAGCAATAAAGACACAGCACTGTGGTGCTTAAGCATAGCACGAGGTGATGTGTAAAGGTTAACATTGTTATGATGTAACCAAGGGACCTCAATTGAATTCTGTCAATAACGGAAAGTACGCGCTGAATTATTCAATTTCCAAATGCTCATCTGCAGGGCATGAAGGGCTGTGAATCGGTGTCCTTTATGAAAACAAAAATTAAAATATCCCAAACAAATCTGTTACTTTTTGATACTCAGTGATCAACATGCGGTCGGTTTCATGTCAAAGGGGCAAACAGGTAACAACAGCTGTATAACGAAAAGGTGAACACTTAACTTACCTGGATGACAAATTATGAATAATTCAAATTTGAGATATTTTGTACTCTATTGTGGTTATCAAAAGTATATTACAGGGGGCTTTACCCAACACAAGCAATTTTGATAAATCTCATTTAGTTTTTGTGTTATGTGATATGCCAAAATAAGGTAAGAAATTGATGGTGACAGTAGCACAAAATTTTCAAAACTGAATTTCTCGCAACACTGATTTTGGCAGTTCGCTCCATCGTCATACAGAGAAGTTAAGCTTTCACCTTTTCGTTCTGCAGCTGTTGATATCTATTTGGCCTTTTGTCATTAAATCGACCAAGTATAACTCTGGGAAATAAATCTTAAAAATGGATAATGTGGCCAAAAAGGATTGATTTCAGATTTTAAGTTGGTTAAATCGCCACACATATTTGCGAAAGGATACAGTTGTAGCAACAACTCGCTTCCTAATATAAACCCAGCCAGCAACCCTTCATCAGTCCCATGTAGATTTTTGGAGGATCTGTAGAATTACCATAGGGGTGGGTTCCCTACATCAGTCCGACATCAGCACAATGTTGTAATCAGTGGAGCTACACAGGACTGATGTCATTCGTATGTGCAAACTTGAGTCGGATTTCCCTAGGGTTGCTGGCTGCGAATATATCTGACATGAAATATGCGTTGTTTGGTTATTACATGAAGGATAATTTGGGCTTCCTGAGGTATATAATATACACGTATACATACTTGTTAAATAGTCTACTGCCATCACAGGACAACAGTGATCTGCATTGTTAGAGCTGCTGAATATTAAGCAATAAGACACAGTGTTTGCCATCTAATCCACAGGCAAATTCTAGTTACCATTAAATCAAAATTGTCTTCCTAGATAACATAACATTTTACACTGATAATATTCGTGCCTATTTACTTATAAATAGGCTTTGGAGACACCCGAAGCGTCGTTTTTGTTTCAGAAGCTAATTGGGGCCAAGTTTTCATTTAAATAGTAAAATGCAAATTAAACCGACGTCGGTTCGATGTAGTAACCAGCGGATCTACGTAGGGACGATGTCATTCCCATGTGCAAACTTGACGTCAGTCCCACGCCTCGGATTTCCGTAATTTTGCTGATTGGGAAAGGACTGACATGAACGGAGCTGGAAATACAATAGCATAAAACAACAACAAAGAAAAAAGGAAAATTTGATTATGTTAATAATTAATATATTTCCTTTGACCCTTCAGATGAAGCGTTCACGTCAGAACTAATCTACTCGAATACGTCAACATTATTAAATTTTATTATTATTATATTATATATGACGAGATTTCGGGGAGGTGGGATCGGGATGGATGACGACTTCCACTTAACAGGTTAACTGGCATAATTGTCAAAACTGATACATGTATTTGGAGAGTCCCCCCCCCCCCCCTTTTCAAGTAAAAAACCCAGGCCAATATTTCATTTTTTTTTTTAAAACCCGAGTTATCATTATTCTGTCTCTTCCTACAAAAGTAATAAATAACCTGTAAAGGTACTCACTACGTCATGCTGGAAAAACACACTCACCCTTGATCGTAGCTAAAGCTGAGAGATATCCAACTCCCAAACACATGGAAAGGGTTTCTAAACGCATTTAATGTTCGCGAACCTATAGCAGTTAGAAGTCTTTGAAGAAGACACATGCCTTCATCTGTATTATTAGAGCAGAAACAAGTTTAACTTGCTTAGAAATTCACAAACAGCAGGCACAAAACCGTTCTATTCCGTGGTTTTGGAGAATGGGACTGGGGGTGAAGCGCACGTTTTTGCTCTCATTTCATGAGGAAAAAAACCTTGACCCATTTCGGGGAACGCAAAACTGGAAATGTGATGGCCCATTCCATGTGACGTGTGTTACAACTGAATATTCAGTTTTCGCCTCGCTGTCTTCCAGATAGAACAAATTATTAAATGAGATACATGTATTTATCATTTAAATCTTTTCGACAATGAAAACAGGCGACTCTACAAGTCTTTATCTTTAATTAAAAAACTTAAAAGTAAGATTAAAGTCAACATGGTGCTTAAAATGGTGTGACGTGTGTTACACTCATGAAAAGAGATTCTAAAGTTCAAGTAACATTTTCTGGGATTTCTGTGAATGTAATCAAAGATTTTCACCTAAATTTTCATGCTCTACTACATAATTATGTAGTAAATGACTGCGATGAAATTCTGTATCTCATAATTCTTACATTTTTAGACGAGCTAGGCAAAAAAAAAAATAATAATAATAATTAGGCCTATAACAATAATAAACGTATAATATTACATTTTCACATGTCATGTATTGGATCTTCATCTTTCGAGTGACATTTTTTTCAGGAATTAAATAAAGTTTTGGATTTAAGCTTGAATGTTTAACAATTTACAGTAATAAATTATGTCAGTTTGTAATAGTATTGGTCTTGATCTGTCTGAAATATTTTTTGCTAAAGAAAAACTTTATCATGCAAAGTGTGATGTGTGTTACAACTTACACAAAACCAATAATGTCTATTGGATTCTTTCTACAAAACCTAAGTCAGAAATAACATTTTTTTTATTATTATTGCATTGTCAAAATGTCAATGCAACATAATATAAGAAGGGACAAACAACTGATCACATCAATTACTTGTTATTAAACATAAAACTAATATTTTTGTTTCTCAGTATGAAATATTGTTCTCAGAATACATGCAGTAAAATTATAAAATCCAATTTGTTTTCTTCCTCTGAAGACATTTCCTTGTCAAGAAACCATTTTAGAAGTTATACCAAGGATTTTTTATTTGATATTTCAAATTCCGTATTTCATTTTACTGGTTGACATTTCATGGAATGGGCCTGATGCAGAGTGAGTCGCTGGATGTCTCCGTGCTCGTGAGTACTGGCGAATGTGTGAGTTCGTGAGTTCATTGAGAGAGTGAGTGAGTGAATGAAGGTATAAATGAGTGAGACATGTTTGAAGGAATGATGAAAGCTGGGCAGATCATGGCTTGCTTGACAAATTGTAAAAACAATTAAACAAAGAAACAAACAAAACAGAGTTATTATTTTTTTTAAAAAGGTGTTTTACCTCAATAATGTATTTACTTCTAGATGTATCTATCTGCGATGTGGCATGTGAAATAACAATGGGTTGCCTTAATAGAATATTGAATTTCGACAGAATATTTCTGACACGTCTAATTAGGTGATTTACTCGCTGTAGATTGGAGATCAATAACGCCCTGTCTCTCTGTTCTAAGTATTAACAGCATACATCGTTTACGTCTATTTTCACTGCATTTGGATGAAGATGATTTTTCCATTATAAACCGGTGGATTTGGAGAATTTATTTATATATTTTAGTCATCGAAAGTTCACAAGTGTTGAACGGTACTTGCCGAATCGTTTTGTTTAGTTAAAAGTGATTTTTCGTAGTGCCACCTATCTGTAAAACTTTCCAGTATGTGCTGATGTAATTAGAGGGTCAAAAAGGGAAAAAAAGGGGGCCCAAAAATGTTAACGGATCACATTGGGCAAAAAAAGAAAATTGTGCAATTAAGATAAATCGTTTTGAGGAATAGATATATACACTACTAAACTAGATTCCGCGCGTGGCTTCGCCAGCTGTCTCTTTCCCTGCTTCGGGAAGCGAGCCGGAATGGGCCGCATTGAAACCCCCTCTCACCATCGCAGACTGGGCTGAGCGCTCGATGCTGGCCTAACCCAACCTAGCCAACGGGTTGAAAAATAGCTGTGGTTGTGATTGATTTTGTAATTTTAATTTGATTCTGATTGATTTTGTAACTTTAATTTGTTTATAGTCACTCATATACCATTTCCGTACACCATGACATAAGACTGAAAAAAAAAACAACTGATTCAACCGACACAATTCACCACAACTACAACATAAAGCCAGTGGTGTTAAAGTATATAATATATGACACGGCGATAGAGGGTGGGATAAGCCTAGAGGGAAGACAACACCAACAGCTTCATTGGTTCATGCACTTGTCAATGAATTGGGCTAAAAAAAATTTGCAAACCACTATAAAACCAGTAGTATATTGTAGTTAGTGAGAGAGAAAGAGACGTGCAAGGGTACATGTAATGTGGAGATAGGCCAGACAACAGACCAGTGAAACGCTAGCCCTGTCGTGTTGCCTCACACTGACAACATTGAACTTTTACTAATAATATCAAGCCTGGACTGCTATTGAAAATAAAGTGTGGTTGCAATGATCCATGGGACAAACAAGCTACATGTACTAGATAGATAGAGAGAGAGAGAGAAAGACAGATAGAGAGAGACAGACAGACAGAGAGATACAGAGAGAGAGAGAGAGTCAGGCAGACAGAGAGAGAAAGAGAGAGAGAGGGACAGAAAGAGAGAGAGACAGAGAGAGAGAGAGACAGAAAGAGAGAGAGACAGAGAGAGAGAGACAGACAGAAAGTGAGAGAGAGACAAAGAGAGAGAGACAGAGAGAGAGACAGACAGACAGAAAGAGAGAGAGACAGAGAGGGAGACAGAGGGAGAGAAACAGTTAAAGAGACAGAGAGAGAGACACACAGAGAGAGACAGAGAGAGAGGCAGAGACAGATAAAGAGAGAGACAGATAGAGAGACAGAGAGAGAGGGAGACAAAGGGAGAAACAGATAGCGAGAGAGAGACAGAGAGAGAAACAGAGAGACAGATAGAGACACGGAGAGAGAGAATCAGAGAGAGAGATAGAGAGAGAGGAGAGCGATAGAAGAGAGAGATAGATAAAATAGATAGATGGATAAGATTAGATAGATAGATAGATAGATAGATAGATAGATAGATAGATAGATAGACAGACAGATAGATAGATAGATAGATAGATAGATAGATAGATAGATAGATAGATAGATAGATAGATAGATAGATAGATAGATAGGGCAGACAGATAGATAGATAGATAGATAGATAGATAGATAGATAGATAGATAGATAGATAGATAGATAGATAGATAGATAGATAGATAGATAGATAGGGCAGACAGACAGACAGATAGATAGGACAGGCAGACAGACAGACAGATAAACCTTCTCATAGTCAAAGGCCTACACGCTGCTCCGTTTACAAAAACGATGACTCAAATAATGAGTCTCGGCCCATCCTTTGATGGCCGCCAGCGCCTTCTAACAATCCCATTCAACCAGTGGCGTGTCTGGGCATTGTTTTAAGGCCATACATGCAATGTTTCAAAACAATAAGTCCGTAAGTTAGCAAAAAAAAAAAGCCTAAAAACGCTTCGTTTTCTTTCATGAAATGAGGTATAGTGATACACACTATGGCAGTTTCTATTGCAGTTCCTATGGAAATGCTTTTCCGTTGTTTATGAGTAAGAACTACAATGTACTTTGCTCGGAAATCAACTGAGGGAAATAACTCTGAGACAAATCTATCCACTTTATATTTCAACCTTCGTTTTACTACTGACCTGCTGGAACAACTGCAGCGTTCAGTTGCAATCAATTTTGATAATAATCATTACATAACAGGAAAGTATAGCAATTCTCATGTTGTTTTTCCATGGATTTCAGCAATTGTTTTGACAGTACCTATTTTTTGCCGCCATTTAATGGAAGAGCTTTTTCTCTATCAGAACAGAATTCTTTTGCATACATCAAATTGCTTATCAAATTTAAACAGCTAACCAGCTTTTTGCCTGACTAGTCGGTGTTTCATTTTTTTGTTGTTTTTTTATTTGACAGCCATTCTTACTAGTCAGTGAAGAAATTTCAAAAGTATTGTACTTTGTCCTTACTGCTAAATATTTC
Organism: Onchidella celtica; assembly: GCA_963931925.1. Lineage (NCBI taxonomy): Eukaryota > Metazoa > Mollusca > Gastropoda > Systellommatophora > Onchidiidae > Onchidella > Onchidella celtica. The sequence goes on from OZ007576.1 coordinate 48,008,603, forward strand.
CAGCGGCTTATATAGATCTCATGAACATTCTTTCAACCTCCATGTGCTGTACATATGTATTTGATTTTAGGTATGGATCTGTTATGCGTAGCATGCTTTGTTTTCTTGTTTGTTTTTTGTTGTTGTTTTTTTGTCATGAGTGCATATAATATACATGTAAAGAATGTGATGTGATCACCAACAATGTCCTTGGTTTAATAATTTGGTGCTGGAATAAAGTTATTATCTTTGAATTATTTTTTTTTACTTATTTATGACACTTATTAGTTATTTCAATCCAGTTATCCTGATCTTACTATTAGTTCACCCGCTGATTTACCTCTCCACCATTAACAAAACCTCTGTGAACTTAATAGAGCATTGGTAAATCCATTTGTCTAGGAAATCTGCGGGTAGATGTTGAGACAGTGAGACTGTCCTTGACTTCAAAGCAGCACAGGGTCCCCATAAAACAATGTCAGGTCATGAGAATGTTTTAATTGACGTCCTGTCTGACATGTGAAAATAACCGGGACCCACCATCAATAATTTTATACTAAATGCATTTTGTTGCTAGGAAATGATCATTGGTAGAGAATTTTCACTGGGCTCTATGAGAAATACAAGAAAAGCATGTTATATAATAGAATTGGACAGATAATATCGATTTTTTTTCATTTCATCATAAACAGCTTCTATCTGATGCATTTTTGGGATGCAAATACACTTCATTAAAATCCAAACTGACATTTTCAGTTCAATCAATACCAAAATTTTCTGTATTAAAAGTCTAATATATTTTGATATAATCAACAACATCTAAAACCAACAGAGTAAAATGTACGAGCATCGTTATAATTATGAGAAGCATTCATAACATTGAAGTTTATTGTTTTATTGAATTTATCCACGGTATAATGTCGATGGTGATTTATAAAAACACCTGTCAGGTTCAGCCCCATTTAAAGTAAAGGACAATGTGCTATGGCTGATTTTAATTGGCCGGGTAGTTGGTTGATGACGTCACGGCACCAAATTTCAGTAAGAAAAACCTAATTGTCTAGTGCACGAGATCTCACTGAAACTATGGGTCATTCATTATATCACCATCCAATTAGTCAGTCGATCAAAGTCGACTGGTGCTCGCCAGACCTACAGCATCTTGCTTATGAATTTTCATGTGGCATAAGACACAGTGATATATAATGATGAGATGGCGAAAAAATGTACTCAGTTCACATACTTTGAACAACAAAATAAAACATGCAGGACTTGCAATCATCCTCATGCATAAATTTCCCTCCAATCCCCTTTTAAAACATATCAAAAGCTTCATGGTCAGCGATCGTAATTCAACTTTTCCCAAAAATTGAGATCCATGGCATGCAGGTTGAGTAAGAAGTTGGGGTTAACTTCTGAAACGTAGATTTGAATGACGTTTTTTGAAAATATTATTACTATTAAGTCTGAAAAAGAAAAGGATTCAGTATTTTGTTTCTCTTGAACCATTTGTAAAAACCGAGTCATGTAAGTTTACCAGGCAACCCGCGATATGTATGAATCTGAATAAAAATTATTGTCACTAGAGTTTGGCCATGATGTCAAGGCAAAATTATATTGTTTAAGAATCATCAGATATGCAGAGATGGGAAAGAAACTGACTGTGAGTAAAGCACCTATCACAAATTGCAACAAAGCTGATGCTTATATATTAAAAACTTATATTCGCGGAAGCCACTGACAAGTTTATACCTCAAATTAACAATTGCACTTCAAGTTATAACCAGCCAAATATCATATCCTCGTAGAACATTTAATCTCTGAAGACAAATATAATATATACTGCATTATTTCTGTCCAAAAAAGACATAAAATAATGTCCTACACACAAGTAAGCAATGTGTCAAAGAAACATATTATTATAAAAGTCTTTGATCCCCATTCTTACTGTGAGAGGATGAACGACTTTCTATTTTTAATGTGCTTTCATGGTGACTCTGGTGCGTGAGTGGGGGACGGCCACTCATAGTAGTTTATGGACACTTGGCCGAGTACCATTAATTGGATTATTTCCCTTGTAATACTAGCGCGGGACCCGTTATTCACATCACGAGGAAAAGCGCGCATTTTGATTGGTCAGTTGGAAATGTTGACCACCGGGCTTCCAACTCTTATATCATGGCTTTAAGTTTCTTACAACTCGCTCCTTCGTTGTTATCCACCGACAGAAAGACGGGAATCCGAATTCATTGTTGAGAGTAGGCAATACCCTATCGGTACAAAATGGGTACTCATGATAACGTTTGTTATCAACGGAGATACGTCATATTAATGGACTGAAGTATCCCGCACAAATCTGGCAAATGTTGTTAGTCCTGACACTTTGAAAATTTATATTAAAACTATTACCGGGTTTCTGGTAAAAGTAGTCAGTTAGAATTTTAGCTGCAAGTTTCTACTTTATAATGGTACTAATTTCGTTGTACTTTGATGCACATATCCTATTGAAATAATTGATAAGAGGGTCTCGGATTTAAAGTAAACTATGAGTTAGACGCATGTTATCCCCGATAAATCCAACCTGGGTCAAATTTATTCAATTATAGCTGGAGGGGACCATAGAGTAATTTCTGCAGTTTACTGGGATACCTAATTGACTTTTGTGTGCACCCTTTTAACCGTACTGTAAATTCGATTGTGTTAGGACCCTAACCGGTTATGTTGTTCGGCTGGACTCAATGTCCGAGCCTTTCACTTGTGCAACACGGGCTACGTAATAGCTCTCTCAGACGTCCGCGCTGGCTCATAAATAAGATGCGAGTTCGAGTGGTCTCCCAAAAATTAATAAATTATATAAAAAACCACGAAGAATGAAGACAACAACAGAAAGAAAGAAAGAAAAAAGAACAACAACAAGAAAGACCAAAGAGAGAGAGAATAAAGAACAGGGGGCCAACAGCACTATGCTGAGGCCCCCGAGAAACAAAAGAACTCATCCGGTGGTCAGCACACTCCATCAAAGACGCAGAGACAAGAGCCGACAGCACAGTGAACCTAGACCGGCGGCGGCGGCCTGCCGTGGCGCGCCTCGCCCAAAACATGGCCTAGTCCAGTTGCGCCAGTAGCAGAGAGACTTTGGCTTATGGCTGGTTGGGCTTCTTTTCTGGGTTTCTCTTCTTTTTCTGGGTTTCTTTTTCTTTTTCTTGGTAGGGTTTTCCCTATGCCTTTTGGTAGCGATACCTTTGTTAGGCTTTTGAATAAATAAGATTGCCAGCAGAACCCTGTGTTTGTTAATCCTGTGTATCCTTAAGGGAGTTACTATTGAACCCACGCAGTAACCACATTAGCCACTCGTAGTTCATCCAACATTTTCTGGTGTCAAGAAGTGGGATACACAGAAGGGTTAGTTTGTAAGTCTAGAAAGCCCAACCATGCCACGAACAACAGGAAGCCGAAGTTCAGATGAGGAACAACCCCCCGCATCACCGCCAATGCCAACACAGCCCTACATTATAATGGCAGCAGAGCAGCCGAGGATCGACACATTCTACGGCGACATGGGGAGAGGAGGTGCAGAGAGGTTTGAGGGACAGCTCCGGGCCTGTTGGTCCAGCAGGCCAGAACTCTCCGAGGACTGCCGCCTCACCATCCTTCTAAACAGCGTCGGCCCCGAGGTGAGGGCGGAACTCAAGTGCCACCCCCGGGAGGTGCAGCGAGATCCTGAGAGAGCTCTCCAGTGTATACTGGAGGCTTTCGGAGAACACCGGTCACCCAGCGACCTGTTCATAGCCCTGAGCCAGTGCCGCCAACGACCAGGGGAGACGGTGAGGGGTTTCTCCCATCGGCTGAGGGATATGTTCGACGCCCTTACCAAGCGCCAGTCTGCCCTGAGGGAGCCCATATATGAAGAGAGCATCCTGAGGGACATCTTCATGGGGGCCCTCTCAAGCGAATCGCTCACGGCCCAGCTCCGTGAATACAGGTTCCAGCATCCAGATGCCACCTTCCTGGACATCCGGAACACTGCCAACCGCTGGTATGACGACAGGGGACACCCCGACAGCCACGTCCAAGCCATTGCGACCAGGGCTGACAACAGGCCACCCCAACACTCCGCCGCCGCCACTGCTAACACCAGCGACCGGGCCATCGCTGATCTCAACGGCAGGCTGGAGAAAATGGAAGCTCTCCTGTCTCGGTTGGCTGAGGAGGAGCCACTCAGCCACCGGAGAAGGAGGACGAGGGGGCAACGAACTGAGGGCGAAGGTAGCGAGGAAGGTGGAGTCCACGCACCTTCTGCAGGACGCACGAAGGACGACCCCCCACAACGCCGCCCATCTTCAGCCGGGCGACCATGTCCTTGTCAGGCACCACTATCCTGGTCGACACAAGATCCAGGACCCGTACCCCGGTCCTGTGCACACCGTCCTGTCTGTTCCCCCGCCTCATGGTGGTTACTTTACCATCAGAAACCCAGATGGAGATGCCACTGCGGTCAACGGAGACCTCTTGCGGTTATTTCACCCCCCAGTGGTCAACACACGTCCACAGCACCCGCCTCCACTGCCTGCGTCGACCGATGTCTGGTACTTCCCGGCTCACCACCCTTGCCAGCCACCTGCAGCCCGACCGGACCCTCAACCTGGGATGACAACTTCCCAGCGCCTACCTCCTGTGCGACGGTCCAGCCGCCCACACAGACAACCCCAGAGATTGGACCTCTGACTCTTATTGGTGATTAACATTAGACATTGACTGTGAGTGCAGAAAGAGCAGGGGAGCGCACCCATCAAGACCCCCCCGAGTTTCCATCAGGCCAGATGATAGACCACCGAATCCAAGGGAGCTCCGCCTCAAGATTTTAAGTTAGAGAGTATGCCCATGTTGGCTTTCTCCACAGCTTAGTTACAATGACTTTTAATGCCTATGTTTACCTTACCTTTTTCATTGCACTAGTGCCCTTATAGCATATTGTCTTTTTTTGTACTGTTCGATCCTACGTTAACCCCGATAGTGGTCTGGGACCACCGTTTCAGGTCTGGGACCTGTTGTTTGTCCATATGATGTAACTTACTACAGCCAGAGCTGAGACTGTTGTGTACATCTTCAGGATGCCAGTAGTAACTTAGCCGGTTCACGCCACCTGTTAGTAGTTATAAAGAGGATGGGCCATTGTTGTACTTCGGTTCACTGTGTGGTGTGTGTAATTTGCAATTGTTCTACTCTAAGTGATGGTATCATAGCCCCTTAGAGTTTGATTATACCTTCAGTGGTCTTTTGTAAACCTTTGAATTGATGTATGTGTCACGTAAGGGACTACGTGACTTAGCAGGGGAGAATGTGAGAGGATGAACGACTTTCTATTTTTAATGTGCTTTCATGGTGACTCTGGTGCGTGAGTGGGGGACGGCCACTCATAGTAGTTTATGGACACTTGGCCGAGTACCATTAATTGGATTATTTCCCTTGTAATACTAGCGCGGGACCCGTTATTCACATCACGAGGAAAAGCGCGCATTTTGATTGGTCAGTTGGAAATGTTGACCACCGGGCTTCCAACTCTTATATCATGGCTTTAAGTTTCTTACAACTCGCTCCTTCGTTGTTATCCACCGACAGAAAGACGGGAATCCGAATTCATTGTTGAGAGTAGGCAATACCCTATCGGTACAAAATGGGTGCTCATGATAACGTTTGTTATCAACGGAGATACGTCATATTAATGGACTGAAGTATCCCGCACAAATCTGGCAAATGTTGTTAGTCCTGACACTTTGAAAATTTATATTAAAACTATTACCGGGTTTCTGGTAAAAGTAGTCAGTTAGAATTTTAGCTGCAAGTTTCTACTTTATAATGGTACTAATTTCGTTGTACTTTGATGCACATATCCTATTGAAATAATTGATAAGAGGGTCTCGGATTTAAAGTAAACTATGAGTTAGACGCATGTTATCCCCGATAAATCCAACCTGGGTCAAATTTATTCAATTATAGCTGGAGGGGACCATAGAGTAATTTCTGCAGTTTACTGGGATACCTAATTGACTTTTGTGTGCACCCTTTTAACCGTACTGTAAATTCGATTGTGTTAGGACCCTAACCGGTTATGTTGTTCGGCTGGACTCAATGTCCGAGCCTTTCACTTGTGCAACACGGGCTACGTAATAGCTCTCTCGGACGTCCGCGCTGGCTCATAAATAAGATGCGAGTTCGAGTGGTCAGCACACTCCATCAAAGACGCAGAGACAAGAGCCGACAGCACAGTGAACCTAGACCGGCGGCGGCGGCCTGCCGTGGCGCGCCTCGCCCAAAACATGGCCTAGTCCAGTTGCGCCAGTAGCAGAGAGACTTTGGCTTATGGCTGGTTGGGCTTCTTTTCTGGGTTTCTCTTCTTTTTCTGGGTTTCTTTTTCTTTTTCTTGGTAGGGTTTTCCCTATGCCTTTTGGTAGCGATACCTTTGTTAGGCTTTTGAATAAATAAGATTGCCAGCAGAACCCTGTGTTTGTTAATCCTGTGTATCCTTAAGGGAGTTACTATTGAACCCACGCAGTAACCACATTAGCCACTCGTAGTTCATCCAACATTTCAACTACAAAAGCCGCTTTACTTCAAAATTTACTCACAGCCTGAAAATGATGTGAGCAATATCAAAGCTAAGAAAAGAGTGCAACCCTCTGAAGAAATGGAAATAGTGTATATTTATCCAAACAGTTTAGATGTTTCTTAAAAGGGTAAACTGGTGCTATAGGCCCTACTGTCAAAGAGTTGCAGACAGTGTCAGAAAACTTACCATCTATAAACCTCTGAACAGCAGATAAGTAATTATTGTGGGTTTTATGTAACAATTACAGTCATGTTCTTACTCTAAATCCGATATTCAGTTTACAGAATCCTGTTTTTACTCATCTTTTTATAGAATGTTTAATCAATGAATGTATTCTCCAATCAAATTGCAAGCACAGAGAAAACAAATAAAGACAGTTAGAAAATATAACCCTATTGTATCACTGCACATCAAATGAACTGTGCGTGCTATACAGAACTGGCGCACTAATTGATATACAAAGACACGAAAGCCGTAGCAGGGCCTGTTTCTCTACAAGCTATACAAATTTTCAGCAATAAGGGAAACATTTTTAAATAACATAATTTATGGAACGTGTATAGAATTTTGTTACATGTATAATTATTCTGTGCATAGACATTCAGCTTCTGTAAGATTGTCCCTGACTTCATTCAAGTGGCTTAGCAAAAAGAAATAAAGATCAGACTGTCTTCATGAACCATGTCAAGATATGGAAATATTTCATCCGACGCGTTGTTTGACATCAAAACTCAGAACACACCACTATCATTTTTGTGCCACATTTTTGCTGCTTGATCGATCATCCATGAAGGAAATATATGAGCATACAAACATCCACCAGGTTCATGGGAAAGTTCAATGAAAAACATAAAAATATATGTTTGTTTTTGTTGTTGTGTTTTGTTTCAATATTAGCACGTAGATAGGAGCTAAATGCATTTTTTTAAATCTTGTCAAGGGACATTAGACAGGATGATGAAGAGGTGAAGTGATGAAATAATAAATACATTCCGACACGCCAGATACATTATGTACAATAAAACTAGGCATTTGCAATCATTCATATTATGCACAGCTCAATGACAATGTCACAAAATTCCATTATCTCCCATCTGCAACTGTTGTAACTTGCTAATAAAAGTCTCTCGTTACCCTTGCCACTGAAACCCTCTAATTACCACGAAGTGCGAGCAGATCAGTGAGCAATGCCAGTGTATAAGGCATGCAGCACACGGGTCGTTAATCTTCCATAGTTCATCGTCCCGCATTCAGCCATGAGGAAGTGAACCCTTGTCAGATAGCGGAGCAAGTCAGACTGGTCGTTTGTGGTTGGATGATAAACCATGAACAATCAGTGTGATTTGTACATCAACCTGATTTAATTAAGAACTCACTTTTTTATGTTTGAATGGTCAAAAATGCACCATGAAGGAATGGTATGAACCCAGGCTTGGTTGCTGAACCCAACAGCCTGTCGTCACTTTACTGATAAATGATACTGTCGTTTGTAGAAATGCTATACAGACTGACATAAATCCCACTCACGGTGAGAGTGTCTTTAGGAATTACATGTGAAGTGAAATACCATCGTCAGACACATTCTCTGAAAGCTATACATTATACACTTGGAGCCGGTGTAGCAGGCCAGTTTATACCCCGGGGTCTACTTTGGGCTAGGCCAGACTATACCCCGCCAGTCCAGATTATACCCCCTACTTTTTTTTTTTTTAAACAAGTCAAGACCAGTTTATTTCAACTTTAGTTTGAATTGTTCATTATCACTGTCGTCAGGTATCATATTGAAGCATACATTTTTGACTCTTGTAAATTATGATACATTTAAAAAGAAATAAACATGCATTAAAAAGCATTGATATACAAAAGGATTGAAAATCCATTCAAATTGATATGATTAAACTTAAATACTAATTCTACTTGTGTCCGTTGGTATTAGTTTTTTTTTTATTGTTTTTTTTTTATAATTAATTGTCCATGAGTTAAACATGTCTTGTATTTTTTTGTTTGGCACCACTGACATATACCTAGTGGCAAGGTATGAACTAATTATAAGACTCATAAGTGTAAAGTCATCTGAATCTTATTTTAATTTTTGAAAATCAGAAATCAGATCTACATACAAAGTTACAATGATGCAGAGAGAAAAAGCAGGGAAAGAACACACAGAGAAAAAAACAACAACAACATTTTAATAACCCAATTGGCAGATGGTGCAATTCCATCATCCAGCAGACATTAAATACTTCACACAAAACTAAATACATACAAAAATTGTTTCACATGATGAACTTAACCTGTCCTGATTCACTTGAGATGTTACAGAATGCTAACCAGTCATCTACAATAATAACAGTAAGAACATCAAATCATTTTATCTACTCTTGAAAATAAAGAAAATATAATCAATATCAGAATCATCATCATCATCATCATCTTGTCTTAATACAAAAATAAGAAGGAATATAAAAATGACCTACACATCATTCTAGAATCTATAGGCAGCAATAATATATGTATGTACCAACTATATGTAAAAAATGTGTTAAATCTTTTCAATTATTCAAGTAGAACTGGACAGAAAGCTTTAGTAAAGTCAAAGTAGCTATAATAGTCGTGTAAACTGACGGATTAAATCCACTGAGACAACCGTGCATTGTAGAAAGTAACTACAGTATGTTACGGCAAAACTTCGATGGATCATGTTGCGTTAACATTTCTTGTTAGTAAATTCTTTGATAGCTTATTTGTAAAAAGGTATACATTTCATGTAGCTTATGGTTTCAGGCACTGGATTAGTTTGCAGGGCATTTGAAGGATTGCAATTATGTGTTATAGGGAATAAAGGCATGTCACTTGCGGGTGAAATAAAATTTTAAAAACTTAATGTTGTATCCTTGAATATTTTGCCTGAATATGGGAGTAAATATAATCTGGACTGGTGGAATATAGTTTGGCCTAGCCCAAAGTATACCCCTGGTATAAACTGGCCTAGCCCAGAATATACCTGGGGTACAAAATAGACTAAGCCACTTTAACCCCAGTGTACCAGGCCAGATTATCTCCCCGCCAGACTACACCAGGGGTTAAAGGAGCTTAGCCTATTTTATGTCCTCAGGTATATTCTGAGCTAAGCCAGTATATATCCAGAGGTATACTTTAAGCTAAGCCAGACTATACCCCACTAGACCAGATTATACCCCAATTTTTTTCATATAATAAACAAGTAAAGAACACATTTCATTTCAATCATAGTTTAATTCGTTTTTTTATCACTAGTGTCACAGGGCGTCATAGTAATACATACATACATACATTATCGACTTCCGTAAATCATAATACAATTCAGAGGAAAAAACATGCATTAATACGTATTGATTTACTATGGGTTGAATATCCATTCAAACTGATATGACTCAACTTTAACCCTCATTTCACTCACGTTCGTTGTCAATTTGTGGTTGTTTTCTTAGTTGGTTGCTCATGAGTAAAATTTGGACGTTTGTTTGGCACTGACATACACTTAGTCGCAATGGATGAAATAATTAACAGACTCATAAAAATGAGCTCATTTTAGAGACTTTTTGTGTGCAAATACACAGTTCTTAAATCTCTTGGCAAGGGACATGTCAAGCTTAGGAAGGTAAAGTACAAGGTCTTTTTGTTTTATTTCACTCGCGAGTGACATACCCTTACTCACTATAACACATAAGTTCAATATTTCAAAAGCCTTGCAAACTAATCCAGTGTCTTAAACCATAAGGTACATGAAATGTATATATTATATCTTTCTACAAATACCCTATCAAAGAATAATATTCACTAACAAGAAATACTGTTAATGCAACATGATGCACTACTTTTGTCTCAGTGGACTTACTCTGTCGGTCTACACAACTGTCAAGGCTATTTCACTAAAGCTTTCTGTCCAGTTTTTTATATAAGTTGATACACATAATAATTGCTGCTTATAGATTCTAGAATGATTTGTAGGCCTGCGCTGCCATTTTTACACTCCCTCTTATATCTTTGTAATTTCCAAGATGATGATGAGGATTCTTTTATTGATATTTCTCTATACATGTAATTATTTTCAAGTAAATAAAATGATTTCGTGTTCTTATTGTTATTACTGTATATTACTGGTTAGCATTCCGTAACGTTTCAAGTGGATCTGGACAAGTGGAGTTCATCAGGCGAAAATATTTAATGCCTATTTAGTTTTATGTGAAGTATTTAATGTCTGCTGGATGATGGAATTGCACCATCTGTCAGTTGGGTTATTATTATGTTTTTATTTTTTTTTCTATGTGTGTTCTTTTCCGGCCTTTTCTCTCTGCATCATTGCAACAAAAAATACAATGCATGTTTACTCATGGCCAACCAATTATCAAAATAATAATAATAATAATATCAACACACACGAGTGAAATCAATGCTGAAGTCTAATCATATCAGTTTGAATGAATACTCAACCCTTTGTACATCAATGCATTTTAATGCATGTTTGTTTCCTCTAAAATGTATCATGATTTACAGGAGTCAAGAATGTATGTATGTACATCAATTTAAACTAAGGCTGAAATAAACTGTTATTATTATTTCCTCTAAATTGTATTATGATTTATGGATGTCAAAAATGTGTTCATGTATGTATTAATATGATATCTGATGACAGTGATAAAGAACAAGCTGAAATAAACGGTGGTCTTGACTTGTTTGTTTTTTTTAAGTAGGGGGTATAATCTGGACTGGGCGGGGGGGGGGGGGGTATAGTCTGGGCGGGGGGTATATTTTGACCTGTTACACCGGTACTTTCGGCATGAGAGGCGAGCACCTTGCTTCTACACCAACGTGGTTTCCAGTTCTAGATGTGAACCTGACATAATGAAACATCAATTTTCTAAGGAAGATTTCGCTCTTTCGTCTGACAGGCCACGATACACAACCAGCAATTCACGATTATTCACTGCTGGCATTTAAAGTGTTAATGGCAAGCAAGTAGCCTATGAGTATGAGACAACAGATAGACTGCGTGCCCAAACACCGTAGCACACATAAATCTGGCGCCACATGCTATCTAGACAACATTGTTTACAAATTACAGACGAAAAGAAAAAAAGTAGGCCATGTGTTTAAGCAATACGTAGGCTGTGTGGAGTCAGCCTGACACATCTGGACGTTTCTGCTGTTTTTTGTTTTTTTTTACTTATCGTAGGCAACGCTTTGGAAATGACTTCTGATCCCGATAGTGTGTAATGTGCTGCGTCTGATTATAGAGTGCTCTGGGTCGATATTATCAACTGTAGACGCTCAACCGGTACTACACTTGCGTGTCTGCTGGAGGACAACAAATTCAGTCTTTAAATCGAAAGTGCTCAAGGATTCAATTTTAAATTTAACTGATTCACTTTCACCTAGTTTCTTTCAAAGAGAAAGATTTCTCATATTTATTGTCCTCTTAGAACGACAGTGGTCGGTCATATGGCTGTGAAGGCGCTTTGGAGGAATGTGCTAAAATGCCAAATTATTGGTCATCAAACTAAGAATATTTCTCAGCATAATTTTCATGTACTATCTAAAGTATGTGTTCTTGGGATGGACCGCTCAGTGCGGCCTGAGGTATCGAGTCAGTTAAAGGTAAGCCCTCAAACCCTACCATATAATAATATTGTGCTAATTTCCAGTGTATATGTTAGACTCCAGCCCGATAGGTACTACAAGTCGGCATGCTCGATTTCGTGTAATCGCCGTGTAAAGGCGAAAATGGGGCACGAGGTCAAAATTCTGTCTTCGTGCTCCCATTCTTCTTTAGCATGTTTTCTGTCAGGAAAATAATATTATTTTCTTTAGTTTTCTTTAGGTTTGTTTTGATTTCAGTCGCTTGTGGAGCTCTGGACGTCTTGTTTTATTTGAAATGGCATTTTTTTTTTTATCCAAATGCCTTGTTGCTTCAAAGACATAATAATTATTGCATAAAATTGTACCCACTAGGGTTATCGTCTAGTGCTCGTCTACACTGACACTGTTAGCTGGAGAAAGGTGCATATCATAATGTGATTGTGTCTGGCGAAATTGGGCTTGATGTGAAATACCAAATTCCTGAGAAAACCCCTCCAAAGGGAAACACTTTTTCTATGGAAACTAAGATTTGCTGATAAAAAGAAAGATCAGCCATTTTTCTGCATTCAGTTAAAATATTTTGCTTGAAATCGTCTTAGAAATATTTTATTTTTTTTTATTTTTTATTTTTAAGTATAATAATTTCACCATAAGCCTGATTTCGCTAGATTATTCACTCACTTATCTTGATAAGAATGTTCAGAAAGGCAAAGATATTAGGTTAGTGATTGATTTTGGACTAGTTTACATCGAATATGACGAGACAGGTGGTTGTGTATTATCCATGTATTGGACGGGATGACAGATCTTACAGGCTGTGTTAATGTTGATTCTCTCTATACGTATTTAGATGACCACAATGACGTCCGACCCTTGGAGCAAAGTATCCTTGAAATATCCCGTTCATCCAGAAACTAAACAGGATACACTAAGGGGCCAGGAAATGGGTATGAAGTCCAGCAGTGACATTCCACTGGATGAGGTGATTTCTCAAAATCTGAGATTTATTATGGCTGCTAATGGGACTTACGCCTTCGATGGTCAGCAGACTGATGTTATTGTCCCATCGTCCAGCTCCGCTGACGGGATCCCGGTGTCTGTGTACAAACCACGGTCCCAGCCAGCATATCCTGCGATTCTAGTCTACTTCCACGGCGGCAGTTTGATCATGGGCAGCCGGAAAAACCAGGAGAGAAGTCTTCAGATGATTGCAGAGATGTCAGGTGTAATAGTCGTCAATGTCGAATATCGTCTCTTGCCTTGTCTGGAAGACCCCTTTGCACCTTTCAATGACGCTGTACATGTTACACAATGGGTGCTGAAGAACAAACAAACAGTTAGCGGAAGCATTCATAGTAAAATTGGCATCGGCGGCGACAGTGCTGGTGGTCAGATCACTTGTAGTCTCCCTGACACAATTAAAGATTTGGATTTTCAGGTTTTGATCTACCCAACAGTGACAGATCTTTCCTCGAGACTGCCATCGAGTGAGGAATTTTACAACACCCCTGGTTTCAACACTCAAACTTTAGAGTGGCGCCTTGGCATTACTAACACCCCAATTCCAGATGCCACTCGAAACCCCCTCGTCCATGCCCTGTGCAAAACAAATTTTCAAGGGACACCACCAACCCTAATGATTCTGGCACAACTAGACCCCCTCAGAGATTATGGTTTTGCCTATACACAAAAACTTAAAGACGCCGGTATCAAGGTACAAGAGGTTCTGATAGACGGAGTGCCACACGGTTTCTTTTCCTTACCAGGAATTTACAAAACAAAAACTATGGAGGCCTTTAAGCCAATCGCTGACTTCATGAAAACATTTCATGGGTGACATCAAACTGTAATAGATAAAAGTGTATCCGAAAACAATAAACAATTCAGAATCGTGTTTGTGAAACTTGGATCGTTTCCTGTACGGTGTACTATCAAGAACTGACTTATTTCAAGACTATAATCAGCTGAACTTCAAAGTACTTTGCGATTGACACGGCACAACATAGCACTCTTGTACCTCTGTTAAAATTGCCATGACCTTCTCTGCTCCAAGAGATTCCTTTAAGCATTCTTTCTTCTTCTTCTTCATGTGTCAGGTCTGGAGCAGACATCGACGACCATGGCACTCCAGGGTTCTCTGTTGTCAGTCATTCTTATCAGCTCGATGTTACTAATCGACTTTTTGGTGGCATAGTTGTTGAGGCTGTCAATGTATGTAATTCTTTGTCGTCCTCTGCTTCTCTGCCCCTCTATTTTACCGCATAGCATTTGTTTCTCGATTCCATTCTTTATTCAGTGTCCAGCACTCACATCCATATAAGAGAATTGACCAGACATATGCTTTAAGGGTGTTAATTTTGGTGCTGATAGTGATGTTCCTGTTTGTAAATATGGCATTCATTTTGCTGAATGTATCCTTGGCCATTGCAATTCTCTTCAAATTTCAATGTCACTCTTTGCATTTTGTGTTATGGTATATCCCAAGTATTTGAAGTTTTTTACTTGTTTTATTTTCTCACCTTTACAAAATATATCGCAAGTGGGTACATTGGCTTGTTTTGAGATGACCATGCATTCTGTTTTCTTAGCATTTAACTGTAAGCCTTTCTCTACACTTTTGATCGTTGCTGTTGTAAGGAGGGTCTGTAGTTTTTGTTCGGAGTCCGCAATGAGGACTATGTCATCAGCTTACCGTAAGTTGTTGATATTATTGCCGCCTACTTTGACTCCCTGGTGTTCATTGAGGTTTCTCAGGACCATCTCACTATATAAATTAAAAGGATCCGGTGATACTACGCAGCCCTGCCTTACTCCTCTCTTGATTGCTTTATATTCACCGAGTTCATTCTCCATCCTGATGGCCGCCATTTGTTCCCAGTATAAGTTTCTTAAGATGCGTAGATCTTTGGAATCTAAGTTCATTCCCGACAAGATGGCAAATAAATCATCATGTCTCACCTTGTCGAAGGCCTTTGAATAGTCGATAAAACAGAGATATATGTCCTTCTGTACTTCTATTGATCTTTCAAGGAGCATATTTATTGTAAAAATTACATTTTGAGTGCCTTTATCTGCTACAAATCCAACGTCTTTCGTGGCCTCACCTTTAAATTTTTGTTTATATTGAAAATACATGTATTAATGTACCTTGTGAAAGCCTTGACGTTTTGACGTCTCACCATGTGTCTTAGGACTTAGTTGTAAAGCATACCAGTACTATTAATACTGTTCCAGTAGTAAAGGTTTTATATAGTACTCTCGCACTCCCAACAATTTCTTCCTATCTTTCTTCAGCAAATTACTCCGTTAAAATTACTCAGTGTTTAATAAAGGTTTGCAAAACTGTCATCAACTCTTCGAGTCTGTCATTAAAATGTTAAATTCGATTGGTTTACACTGAAATGATGTTTTTTGCTTTTTTCTCAAAAGCAGTCGTATATATGGCACTTAGGTCCCTTCTAATTCATATAATTATGAATTCGAATTTGTGTCAAAGTTCGCAAGTAATAAACATTTTACGGAAAATGACGTATGAGAAAGTAAAACACTCTTTGCTTCTGCATACTTGTCCACAGCATAATTTGTTCCGCTCCGCTCCTCACCGCTAAATAGGCGAAGAGAGTTTTTCATGCGTCATTTTCCTTAAAAAATAGCGGAGCGGATTCTGTGGACAAGGTGGTCTAGAGGCAAGGTGCTCGCCTCTCATGCCAAGGGTCCCGGGTTCTAAACCCGGGCAGTGCAGGCATGTTGGAAAGTGGATTTTTCTCATATTTTCAAGTCCCTGGTCCTTTTGGGGGGTAGGATTGAGTAGTTCTTGGAAATTGGATTTTTCTCATATTTTCAAGTCCCTGGTCCTATTGGGGGGTAGGATCGAGTACCTAGTCTTCTCGGATAAGGACGAAAAAATTCGGAGGGCCCGTGTGCACGTTGCGCACGTTAAAGATACCTTGGCAGTTGGAAATCGTAAAGAGCAGGCCGAAAGGCCGCTGCCCGGGCAAAATTGAAATTAATAGATTAAAAATTTATCCATATCATCTCCCCCTCCGCCAGAACAAGAAATAATAAAACAAGTAAAGTGAGGTGTAAATGCCAAGGGCAGCGAACCTCCTAAAATAAAGACCTCAAATCTGTGGACAAGACCAGGTGGTCTAGAGGCAAGGTGCTCGCCTCTCATGCCAAGGGTCCCGGGTTCTAAACCCGGGCAGTGCAGGCATGTTGGAAAGTGGATTTTTCTCATATTTTCAAGTCCCTGGTCCTATTGGGGGGTAGGATCGAGTAGTTCTTCGAAATTGGATTTTTCTCATATTTTCAAGTCCCTGGTCCTATTGGGGGGTAGGATCGAGTACCTAGTCTTCTCGGATAAGGACGAAAAAATTCGGAGGGTCCGTGTGCACGTTGCGCACGTTAAAGATACCTTGGCAGTTGGAAATCGTAAAGAGCAGGCCGAAAGGCCGCTGCCCGGGCAAAATTGAAATTAATAGATTAAAAATTTATCCATATCATCTCTCCCCCCCCCGCCAGAACAAGAAATAATAAAACAAGTAAAGTGAGGTGTAAATGCCAAGGGCAGCGAACCTCCTAAAATAAAGACCTCAAATCTGTGGACAAGACCACTAATTGTGTGAAATTCACACAGTTCATCCTGGTAATAGACGAGATCTCCAAATATATGTACCAGTGTGTGAAGGAAATGAAAGAGTGAGTTTTGGAACAGAATGATAAAGAACAAAGAATACTATTGTTGAGTCTTCAACTTCAAAGGATCAAGAGTGGCTGGTTCGCTCAGCCTTGAAATTAATGAAAGAGCACAATAGAGAATTGAGAAGTAGTGTTCCACTGAGCGCACTCTTTTTACAACCACCGCACAAAGGAGGTTAATGTGTGCCCGAAAAACAGTGTTGTTTTGTTACCGTTTACATATTTCCAAATCTCAAATACAGAACGAAACCTTATACATGCAGTATGTGGAATGCGAACGTGCCATAAACACGCCAATGCAGTTTTATTACCTATGCCAGATGGATTGTGCTAAAATTATCCTGAACCCATTTTGCACGGGCATTCAAGGCACACATACATGTATGTACTTTTGTCACAAGAAAAAGAATTGCAAAACTTCAAGATTGTTGGGCACACTTCCTAGGCAGCACCCTTATGTCAGCCTTGTGACCCCCTGTAAATTCGGCCCCCACTTTACTACACTGAATGTCTACAAATTTAAATAATAATAGGGTGCACGATTTTGTATGCCTCCGCTACCCAATTCTGATACATCTGCCGAGCTGTTCTATATCATTACTGATTAATTCTGACCACCTCTCTCAGATTTTGGAGGAACACCAGTTAGCCTATAAATAGATAGTACATCACTATCGAATTTGCATTTCTTTTCATTTTTGTCATCTTCATTGTCAGTATCATCTTCCTCTTGACCTTGTAGTCACTTCATCATTATGTACCAGTGTGATGAATATTACCATTCAACTCTTAGCACCGTGGTGCTTACTCACAGTCTTCACAAAGCAACACCACACCAGGATCTTTTTGGTGACAGGGACATTTATTATATATAAAAAAATAGAAAAGGGTTATGTAGCCCAGGCAATGGTTGGAGTGACAATTATACGAATAAGAGCTAAACTAAAAATACAACACCAGTGCAAATGCTAACTTAGTAACTAACCAAGAACTAAAAAGTGTTAACGAAACACCCAGCGACATAAAGTACTAAAAAAACCCTAGTGATGCAAAATGCTAACTAAAAACCCAGTGACATGAAGTACTAACTAAAAACCCAGTGACATGAAGTACTAACTAAAAACCCAGTGCAGCCCGCCCATTGGCGTTCCCGGCTTACTGCCTCATCAGCACTGCAAAGAAGTCCAAAATGATGGACGCACATTATAATACACAGGCATACATGTAAATAATCATCAGCATACATAGGTCAATTGTTATATTACTGCTACCATAATTAACAGTATGCACCCAGCATACCATCCGCACACGCTCACATCCACACATATTCAAGTAGGTTGCTTCCCACGTGTATATCATTTACTGGAGAGGTAAAGACGGACACAACCCCTCCAGGCCTGAAGACCAAATCACTATCCACTCAAGCATGAGGTTATCCTCTTCAGTCGATCTCGTTATAACAACGATCACACCAGCGATAATATTATACAGTCGCCCTTTGCCGAGGCCTTGGCCACGACACCACAACATACAATACTTGTACCCATTTGTTTCGTTACAGCTTATATCATTCGCGTAAGGCCATCCCATTCATACGCGTCATTCACATCCATTCAGCACGCACACAACAACGATCCTTCTTGTAATACTATTTCACTAACCATGGATGGACACGCCAACATCCAGGCGCGGTGTCTCACACAATGATCGTACCGGCTCTGGTCTGCAATAATTAGGACAATATACCGCATAACCCCAGTCGCCTCATGTACCACTCTACAATATGGTGCAATAATAGTGATCTAAACTGAGTTGAAAGAGGAATGGAAGCTCCAATCTGACAGTATCTTACTTCTCAGACTGGCCTGTAGGTCAAATATCCAAATGTATTTGCGCGCACTAACCAGTAGGCCTACTCCTACCCGGCGATAGGTCCAATCCAATAACTATTCTTACCATTCATTAGCTACTTTCTCTGCACACATCTTATCTACGCTGCCTGCTCAACGGCTAGATTCCACTTCAAATTAACCAAGAGAAGGTCTCCACAGCGTCGACCTCACTTACAATATTATAATTATATGATGATGCCACATTACTGTGATACTGCAACTTTGAATTCCACTTCTGATTAAGTGATTGTAACAATATAGCTCTACGGATAACCACGTGCTTACGCACAGAATCTAGCAACCATTAAACTTAATATAAAGCATACGACAGGAATTACCTATAGTATTCTCGGCACTGCGAAAGAATGCTGTAAATACCAAAGAGCACGAAATAAAACATAACTGGAAAGTCAACTCACCAGCTGTCATCGGTCAAAACCGCCCGCATACACTTGGAACGCACGAGGCCAACTTTCTCGGGTGATGGTCGAACTTCTGGCTGGTCTGAGAGCGCCCCGTCTGGAAGATGACCAAGCGTCCAGACCGACCGGGTTTTATCCACCCTAAGCCCGCCAAAACTGGACAAAGCGCGATTCGACCATTGGCCAAGACAGGCACTGATACATAAGTTGTTATGCCTCGAAGATGACTAGACAAAGAATGATTCGACCATTGGTCGAGATCCTGAACACAGAATAATACACAACTTGAACCTCAATAAAGGGATAACGGTAAAACGATTTGGCCATTGGCTAATATGGGTGAAAATACACAATGCGCATTCCTCTTACATGGGCTCCCGCTCTCCGGACCCAGGTGGGCAGACAGTCCTCGGGGCGATGCCATTGTCCCGGGCCTTCCTGTTGTGCCTCAGTAACATGCCCCCAAAGAAAGGCACTTAACTATAACGGGGCACAATTTGGCCATTGGTCAACATGAGTGAAAATATTTATACAAGACGCATCTCCGAACCCAGATGGGCAAACAGTCCTTGGAGCCAAGCCATTGTCACAGGCTTCCCTGTTTTGCCTCGGTAACATCCCACAAAAGAGAGGCAATTAACTACCCCGCCTATGCGCCGTTAGACAATTTGTGGGACAAAGACAACCCAATCCAGATTCTTACATCTTCTGACCGTTCAGCATTAGCAGATTCGTGACACGGTCACAATTAAAAACATTAAAGTTAATGGATTTTTTCAAAATTTGCCCCTATATGGTATCAAATTTCTCATCACGTACTTTTTTGTCCATTGCTCTCTTTTGGCTTCTTCTTAGTCTTGCTCCTCTTTTTCTTCCTTCAGAGACAAATTGTTTGATAATTAACTCTTTATGATCAGAATTATTTTTGTTTGTACAGACTTTTTTCATAAGACCATGTTTACAGACAACGCAGTGTGCGTTGGTCTGTCATTTTTGGCTAGACCTAGCGATGCAATGTGCATTGCTCCGGTCTTATAGAGTTAAGATTTGTTGAAACACTTAAAGATGTGCAATTTAATATCAAAGAAATAAAGGAATGCACTGAATGATTGATTTATGACTGAACTTTTTATGTGTGCTCTACTTACTATTGATACACACAGCAGTCAAGTAATACCAGATGTTTCACATGCGTTAGAATTCATGATTTTTGTGAAAATAGACTGAAAACTTCTCTTCTCTTATTCGCTCAGGCCTTTTGTGGACAAAGACACACCTGGAGAATTATACAGAAAAACATAAGAGTTGTCAGTTTTGTTTTCAAAGCAGAGTTTATTTTCAGAAATGTGTCACACATGGAGCAGAAAGGTTTTTTGTTGCTCATTGCTGCAGTTATAACTAGAGCTGTCTTAATGCATGGCCCCACTGGGAAGTTAACCTGGGGGCCCCAAGGGTTTAGGAGGCCCCATTCTTACAAATTTACACTGTTACTTGGCCTAGGGACCCCTAACGACGTTAAGATGGCTCTATAGTTATAACAAATATGTAACTGTAAGAGTAAATTTACTAAGGGAAAACGTTGAGATATTTATAAAAACAATGAAATAACAGTATGATATGAGGAAAAGTTCTTTGTCCATATTGTCACCATGCTGCAAGACTTCCATAACTAACATTTTTGGCCAAAATCACTTTTTTCATTCTTTGGGTCTAAAAATCAAGGGCGCACCTTATGTCAAAAGCTCATGGCTCAATTCCTATAAAAAATGATATTGCAATAATCAAGTCCATTGTCAGTAGAATTTGCTGGCAGCAATAAGCCAAAGAAAAGCAGTTTTTTGGCTCGCCTGTAAAATTTTCAAAATGTTAGTTACGGGAGTCTTGCAGCATAGCGACGATATGTTTTCTTTGCTTATGAAACAAGTTTTCACTAAGGTTAAAATACTATGCTCTGTGGATCAATGGATGGGTGGGATAGATGGGTGGATGGATGGGTGGATAGATGGATGGATGGGTGGGTGGATGGAATGCTGGATGGATACATAAATGGATGGACGGATGGATGAACAAATACATGTACATATAGAGAGATAATATGTGTATCTTTAAATCTTTTTTTCTTCACAGTTTGCTCATAATTGATTTCATCCCACATGTCAATTATCTTCATTTTTCTTAACCCTTTCCTGCCTAAAGCTGACAAAAAGTATATGTCTAATGCGTAAAAAGGGGGCTTTCCCCATTTTTCATGCCCAGATACATAAGCACAGGGAAATCCATTTTTAAAAAATATCTGTGCACCTAATTATTATCCAGTGTTGATGAAAATGGTACCAATATGTAGATAAATGAAGACCCTTTCAGGAAATATTATAAACATGTCTATGCGTTGATTTCAAATTTATTGCAATAAAAAGAAATTGAAACTCAAAATGTACCATTTTGTTAACGTTTTCTGCACCTATTGTCCCAAAATGTCATTGTTTTAAGTCCTCGTGATATTTGTTATAACAGCGACCATCTTGTAAATGAATGTTATAAAGAAAGCAACCAGTGAATTTGATGTGGAAACACCAACACAACTGAACAGCTGACCAACACTGTTTCCACATCTGATGTTCAGTGATTTCAAAAAACTTCACTGCAAAAAAGTTCACATGCTAGACGCATCCGGATTTTTTCTAACTGAAAAGTGGATATCTCAGAGATGCCACCCATTCCGATTTGATCGGAATCATTCCGATTTTTCTTGCAAAACGGGCGTGATTCCAATTTTCCGATTAGCAAGGCCAGTATTCCGATTTTTTGTTACTCCCAGCAATTGGCTTTATTTTTTTTCCGTTTTTATTCTTCTGGGTTCTAGTTTTTAATTATAACTTTTTACAAAATGCACCGAATGGGAATATTGCGATCATTTTATGAATAAACCGGAAGTTAGTTCTACTTTCTAATCGCTTGTTTTGCACCGTTCAGGAATTTGATCACTTGCAACGCGTTGATTACATTCTTTTTACCTTTCCGCATGGCGGCGATTCCGAAACTAACTGCATAGATCTATCAATTCGCCCTCACTTAAGTCAAAGTGTTATATTTGGTGACAACTGTAATAGGCGGAGGAATCAGTTCTAACCCTAGCTAGATATATATCTCTTCCTCCAAATTTAAGCTTTAGCTAGACATCGCCTAAGTCTAGATCTAAGTGATTTACTTGGCAGCGACAATGACAGATGCAGGAATGAGACCTAGATCTAGCAAGGTCTATGAATAGACATATTAAGATTAAAGTAATCTATTCGGCGGCAATTGTGACGGAAAGAGGAATGCAATTTTAAACTTGTCTTGACCTAAATTTCTTAAATCCAAGCCATGAACATGGAGAAAGTTGACGTTGCATGGGCACAAACTTCCAAATTAAAACGAGATTGGGAGTGTGAAAACACTCCTCAGCACAGAATAGGCAAAAATTATGCAAGGCATTTGTGCATTTTGGCACTCAAACATGTCAAGACAGTTCTTATCTGGCATAATTGTAGGAAAAACACAGCTTCAGAGCAAAGACAAGTTTGGCACAGTGCTTTTCTGGAGAGGATTCTTTTTCAGTTTTGACCAAGATCAAGACAAAGGATGGATAATAAGATATGGTTGAAATGAACTGTAAATAGTGTAAGTTTCTAAGATGATATTCAGCTTAATCCTTTGTGATCAAGAAAAAAAAAACATGAAAATATAGATTTAGAACTGGTATCATTTAATTTTTATTGTCGTCCGCACCTATTCAGATTTTTTTCCCCAGATTCAGATTTTTGTTTTTGTACTGTGGCATCTCTGACATCTGCTTTCTAACGTGACTATGGCTCTAAATGAGGCTGCCAACGAGATAAGACTGCTAAGAGACTTTATAAATAGCACACTGATTGGAGGCGCATTCGAGCACATTAGGCTGACACGAGCATGTCGCATCGGGGCGCATTAGGCAGGAATGGGCTAATCTTCTATTCCACTAGTCTGTCTAAAATCAGCAAGGCTATTCCAATTCATAATACAGGTTGAAATAATTTACTGTTATGTATGGAATAATTAATTAATAGAATATTATTAATGTCTGCGGCATTCAATACAGTGTAACACTATGATAGACATGTTACCATTTTAAGTACATACGAAAAACATGTAAAAGGCAAACAAGACATTCAAATTTGAATGTTTGATTGTACATAAAAAAGTTACTTTTTGTAATAAAGAAATGGCCACAGAATGAACATAAGTATACTTAAAACATACAGAATAACAGACACATGAAAATATTATGAACGAGGAAATTATTATTTGGAAATTACAATGAGCTTAACTATTGACTATGATTGATGAGAACACACAAATTTTGTTTGAGTTAACACACTCTGTCTCAGAGACTCAGTGCTGGAAAAAATTAATGCAGAAATAGAAATAAACAGAAACAGGTGGTCTAAGACTTTTGTGGCTGCTCGCCACTTGTGACCTCATTTCCTGTGCGAGATTTCCATTGGGTGAAAAAAAGCTGTCATCACCTGAGGTTCCCGGATGTTTTCTTTAATGTGATCACCATCGCTGTCTTTGAGGGAGGCATGGTCAGGATCACAGTCCATGTTTCTGATCCTGATGCTGAATGGGGGGTGGATGGGTGTGTCTAAAGTTGCTGTAGTATCTCCAGCACAGACACAGCGGTACATTCCACAGCAGCCGAAACACAACTGAAAAGTACATGGAAAATATTTACATGATGAAGAGAAGGTCACTTGGAGCCAGCTGTCATGATTCGGATGTTGTTAAAACTCACGCAGAGAGTGAGTTGTTGTTGTTTTACCAGGGCCATGAGAAATTGGCTGGTGGCCTTGAACGGCCCTCGCGAATTATAGTTGGTGAGTAAATAAATGTAAAGTTAAACTATTGGATTCACGCTTGTCGGTTTTAATGTTCGTGATTAGAAGGAATGGAGTAGGGGTGAAACAAGGTGGGGATAGTTGACATTGTTAAGTATGACTAGACAAGTTTTTGCACGTTAACTGGCTGGTAGAATAGTGCAGACGTATTACTACAATTAAAATGGTGGGAGGTTTCGGCCAATGAGATAGCTGAACTAATTGGGCCAGCGGACTAGCACTGCTGGGTAGTTAGATAGTATAAAACATCGTGTAACGTTCAGATTTATTGAATACAGACGAGCAGAAGCATCGTGTCGTGAAGTATCTCCGGTTGGCCAGTACCTGAACTGTGATTTGAAGACTAGAAGTCCTTGCTAACGGACTGACTGAGCTCTAGAAAGAAAGGTCTGAGTGGGCTGACCTTTGAAAGCCCACGCTGCGCTATTTTGATGTTCGCGCCTACCAGTAGGCGTGACCAATGGTAATATATCTTATTTGTTCAAGCATAATAGAAGATCAGAGATAGAGAGAGAACCACAGCCTCATAGGAAGTCTAAGGAAACCCCAGCTGGCACTCGACGACGAGTGGCCTGTGTTATAGAATTATTTCCATAGTATGATTGAAGTAATATGGCACATTGTTGATGAATTGAATAATGATTGTGCATATATATAAATAATTTTTTTTTGCAACTGCATAATTACCTACAAGCCGAAGTGTGCTTCTGTAGGCTTGGAACGTCCTGGGCTCTCCTAACATTCAAGCCCATATGATTTAGGGAGAGTTTGCCTGGCGACTGGCCAGTGGCGACTCAACTGACACTTTAAATTAAATTGATATCTAGTTTCGTATAATATACCTATTTGCTATTGATTGCAGTACATCCAATAAGGAACCATAATTACATGAATATCATAGATTAAGTTAGTAATTAGAATTTATTGCTTTGAATATACCTCTATTGTCTTTTGTTTTGTTTATTAATATTTATGTAAAACATGGTCTGACTGGCCTGACATATATAGATCCTCTAGTTGTTTAATACGTTTTTTGTGTGGTTGTGTCCGAGTGTGAGTTAGCTGCCTCTCGTGCAGTCGAATGCTCCCCAAGACCCTAACTCTGCTCCTGACACCAGCCCAAAACATCCCTTACAAGGGCTGAAAAATGGGTGAAAGCAACTGAAGATTCAGAAACCTGAAAACTAAAATTTCCAAAGGGTCCATTCCTGAAACTGAAAGTGTCCATGAAATATAGACTGGTGATAAAACATTTACCTCAGGTCAGTGGGTTTTTTTTTTCAGTCTCAGTCTGTACTTCAGCCATCAATCAGCCATTTTGTCCATAATATTCTTTAGTGAATATTGCCAGTTTCTTTTTCTTATTATCATTTTATTTTATTAGTGGTTATAATATAAGTGTCCTATCAGTATTTCCAATAAAAGTCACAAAACAATGTCCTATCACAGTCAATACACATTTTCCCATGATATAATACAATTGGCCAGTGTCCCCCAGTCTTGAAAAGAAGAAGAGTTCAGGAATAGCTATAAATAGTAAATGACATCACCAGGTAATCTTCCATGCCCACTGACCCAGTCTGAACCACAAAAGTGTGAGTTAGGCCAAAGATATACTAAGAATGGTTTGAAGGCAGCAAACTGAAGGATGAAGATCGGGCATGCCTCAAATACAAATAATGAGGTACCTGAAGTTTGAAAACAGTTTACCATCATTTAGAAAACTAGTAACTGCCCCATTCTTCGAATGGTAAAAAACAAAGCTCACCACTCCAGACCAAAAGGAATCAGCACAAAGACATTGATGTCGAGACACTTTGGGTCATCCACATAAAATCGGCGATCAATAGATAGATAGGATAGTATTACAGCAGTACACAGTGTACAGTAGTGCGCACCGAGCATTTTTCATGGGCTCATGTGTTCGTAAAAAATGATCTAAATATTTACGCACAGTTTTCTTGGTATGAATGAATGGCACTCACTTCATCTGTATAACACTATACTCGGTATCCCTATCAAAAGTTTTCTTGGCGTGGCTGGATGGTAAACTCTAGTTTACATTTCCGGTAAGAGGCGGAAATGACGAAATTGACGGAAGTACATTATCACGTCGTATTCGCAATCATGAATTGATAACTGATAATTATAACTGAATTAATGGGAAAAGTAAAGAGTTTCGGGAAAAAATGAGCTCGACACGTACAGGCTTAATAAATTTTACATACATGTGCCAAGTTTCATTTCTCTATGTTGCGTAGTAAAAAAGCATTTGCGGTCGCAAAGTTGGGCCCAAGCTCCATTATTATATGATTGTTGTTTGTCATCATATCATGCATTTGATGTCAGTTGTCATGCCCTCTGTATGGCTGTGAGTTTGATTCACTCGAATACTCATCAATCCATATTAGAAAATTGGTCTGAATATTAGGTGGTGGATCAATGGTGTTGTACTCTAACCATGTAACTGGTTTGGGATTGTTTTCCAGGAGACGAAAAAAACATCTTTTTGCAGGTTTTTTTATACAGGACTAGACTCTATATCTTTTTGGTCGTATTAATCAAACAAAACGTGTCTTTCTGTCGTGATAAATATTTTTTTTTTAAATGCAGGTCTTTAAGCCGGTTAATCCTGTTACGCGGTTATCACACAAAGTATTGTGGGGCACTTACGCAGTTAGAGATACGCACGACTAGAGCACGACAAAATTCCGCCACAGAAATCAGTTACACGATCAGAACAGCCACATACACGGTTAGAATTGTAACTATTGAAGGCTTCGAAGCTCAATTTTGCTATTTATAGTGTGTGTAGACTTCCCATTTGAATAGGGAACTCCCGGAAAGGTGTGGTGACTATTTTTAGCTAAAAAAATGAGTTGGTCAATTTTTTCCAGTTACACGGTTAGAGCACAACACCATCGATATGAAATAATATATCCCTATATTTCATGGGTATGTTACTGAACACAAAGTGCAGCTAACATATGAGTAGATCCAGGGTATTCCAGTTCAACCTTTAAATAAGTCAAGGTCTTCATATTTACAGCTGGCTTTGGTAATTCACTCAGATTTCCTGCAAATTTTCATGCATCAATCATCTTTGTCACAACAGTGATCACATCACACTAATGCGCTCTTTTTTAGAAATATTTTTTACAGTTAGGGATAGGATTAGGTTTTTGGTCACACTGTATAGGAAATAGCCCAGCACTGATCCGGCCAGCATCCAAAAGTCAATCTCACATAGATTTGAATAGGGTTTCTGCAGGGTTGGTAGGATTAACATAAGGGATGGTTCCCTCCATCAAACCGACATTGGCACAATGTCAGCACAATGTCACAACTAGCACATCCACAGAGGTATGATGTTATTTCTATGCGCAAACTTGACGTCAATCCCACAATTCCAATTCCATAGGTCTGCTGGCTGGGGATTAATTTCAATCAAAAGCATGCTATCCCACGAGTACAGATTGTCACCTTTCCCTGAAACTGTAGTAATGGGTTTTGGCTACTTTTCAGGAGAAGCAAAAAAACTATTATTTCAGCACAGCTGGTCTGGTGACGATGTCTTTTTGATAATTTGCTATTTGATTATTTTTCTGGCTTAGGAGTCTCGAAGCAACATCATTCGATATGGCTTTGAATGTAGTTGAACACACATATATATATACAAAAAATCAAACTTTTGAGTTACTACAGTCTTAGGGAACAGTGACGATATCTATGGGATTAGAACAGTCAAGTGGGCCAGATAAACCATTTCCTCAATAAGTTTACTTACTGTTTTGAGCCGGGAGGGCATTTGTCTGAGAGGAGACACATTTGCCAAGGAGCATACAATGATGGGGGTCAGGACTGAAGCAGCACATAGAACACCACTAGAGAGAGAGAGAGAGACATAAATGTACAGCTATAAAATATGTAGGGTGAAGATACACTGCAATGACATAAAAATTGCTAAGTGGATCAAGTGATGAATTTTAGAAGTGGCAAATTTGTCCTTCATTGACAAAATTAATTAATTGACTCTGACATGCTGCAGTATAGAATTAATTCCTACCTTCCAGACACAAGTTTCTCGATCACCTTGACATTTTGAATGGAAATACATGTACGTCTATATAATTAGTGGAGCCCTATTTGCTCTAAATCTCATGTTTATATGATATTTTTTTTTCTAAAATCTTTCTGTCAATCAATCTTATTAGTCAATTGTATTCAAGTGTCAAGCTTTTCAAAGTCTCATGATAATGATATTAAGAAGCAAAGTTTTACAAAATTCCATTCAATCGGAATACAAAATATCAGGCTTGACACACACACTAACCCACCGACACTTTTAAAGTTGAATCTGCTGGCATCATGAAGACAACTGGCAAGAGACAGGCATTAATTACTGCCGGCCCCGTCACAATCATTCCCAAGGTGCCTCACCTTTGGTCATCCAAAATGTAAACTGTACATCGTCACTGATCTCATGGGATGACAGTTTGGGAGGGGACTCATCCTGAGAAAATGTGGCCCAAGATCAAGACAACTTCAACTTTTACATGGATTTAAGTGGAAAGATTTCCATAGGGGTACATTTGTGCTATCCGAATTCAAGAAGTGGAAAGCCATACCTCTCTTCTTTCTGTACATGATAGTGGCTAAAAGTGTAATATGACTTCACAGGTTTGCTCCGTCATCGTGAATTGCGTCACGACATCAGGGAAGTAGTATAGATTTTGGACGCCTTGGACTCACCTTTTAAAATTTTTAAAAATTCAACCTTCAAAAAAAAATATTACAAAAATTCACCCTCTATTAAAGTATAAACACATGAAAATTCAAGCCTTTTCAAATAGCTACAACATCAAAAGCAATTGACGCCATGGACTCACCTTTTAAAATTTTTAAAAATCACAACATCAAAAACATATATTACCAAATTCAACCTCTATTAATACATAAAATTGCTATTTTATGGACACCATGGACTCACCTTTTAAAATTTTTTAAAAATCACCCCCACCTTTTAAAATTTTACCCCCTATCCCACAGTTTGAGAACCAGCAATGCCCCTTTCTAGACCACCTTTTAAAACACATAAGCTTTTTCAAAAAAATAAACTCCCCTAAAACTCCCGAGGGTGAGACTCCCAGAGTATGAGAATCAGCACAGCTGCAACTCCGTTGATCCTAAAGTTTGAGAATCACTGAGATTTCCATTTGGTAATGCGCAGTAGAGAAAAATTCGGTTAATTGTATCCACTTAAGTGTTGGTATGACCGTGCTGGCTATGCCATGCCTCTGGTTGTTGTTAATTGTTAATTAAAAAAATCACCCCCACCTTTTAAAATTTTACCCCTTATCCCACAGTTTGAGAACCAGCAATGTCCCTTTCTAGACCACCTTTTAAAACACATAAGCTTTTTCAAAAAAATAAACTCCCCTAAAACTCCCGAGGGTGAGACTCCCAGAGTATGAGAATCAGCACAGCTGCAACTCCGTTGATCCTAAAGTTTGAGAATCACTGAGATTTCCATTTGGTAATGCGCAGTAGAGAAAAATTCGGTTAATTGTATCCACTTAAGTGTTGGTATGACCGTGCTGGCTATGCCATGCCTCTGGTTGTTGTTAATTGTATCCACTTAAGTGGACGCTTAAGTGTTGGTGCTGGCTACGCCATGCCCCTAATTGTTGTTAAGTGGGTCTCACCAGCTATTTCGGTCAAACAGTTACAATTAGGTTTGAATGTCAAACTGTTATAATAATGTCACAAGAAAATAAACAGGACAAATCTTTTTTGGTTGCCGAATTTTTCCAAAATAATTTCGCAAAAAGATTTTCTGGTGCTTCAGAAAAGTTTGACATGATTACATACTTTCTTTGGATGACCTCGTTAGTGTATGCAAATGAG
Source organism: Onchidella celtica (assembly GCA_963931925.1). Lineage (NCBI taxonomy): Eukaryota > Metazoa > Mollusca > Gastropoda > Systellommatophora > Onchidiidae > Onchidella > Onchidella celtica. Next base: position 48,038,646 of record OZ007576.1, read on the forward strand.
CCCGCACAGTCAGCGGAGCACGTGAAGTTTTGATCGTGAGCAAGATCTCTCTCACCACAGTTTATTTTAAGTGGTCCTTCACCATTTCCGTAGCACAAGAAATTTTGACCTTTGTGTTGGGCGCTGTTAATTATCCCCCACCATCTGTGCAATGCGACAAACTTTCGCCATTCTAAACATGTTGTTGATTACATATATATAACACAGCCCAGAGGAAGCTCGCTCAGAAAAATAAAATGGCTTTTAATAATCCTGGAAGTAGATAATATGAGCATTGTTGATTATGATTCTCCGAATCGACTACGTCGAAGCTCTGCTTGTCAATGAAATTGTAGCTTTGCTGATTCATTTTGCTGAAATAAAACGACTGAAACAAATGACAAAAGTACAAAAGTAATAATGCTCATTAAAGGATTACTACTGGCCATAAGCGTTTTATGCCAAACGCTCTGACGAGTCCTATGGCAGGACGAAATGGTCATGTGTTTGTGTATTATTCTTATTGGATTTATTCTGTACAAGGTAAGATAAAAATTATTTTATTCATTTTATTGTTTATTTGTTTTTATTTTATTATCATAGTTCTGTTTTTAAAACACCCTTCATTCAATAGAATGGAATTTGGTTGGTCCCATTAGTGTATGCAAATGAGACGCAGCGAGCCCTCTCTCACCGCAGAGCTCCAACTCCGTTGATAAGTAAAGCTTCGACTTCGTCGATCGCGGGCATCCTCTCTCTCCGTCCTGACGGGAGAGGAGATAACCAAGTTAACTTCGGTTCGAACATGTATATTCTTTCCTTTTTAAAATGGACGTAACAAATCTTACTTGGAATGATAATTTAACAAATAGAAAAAATAATCCTTTGTTACCTAAAAGTATAAGAGGAATTATAGTAGGAAAAAGCGGAAGTGGTAAAACGAATTTGTTATTGAATCTACTTTTAAAAGACGGTTGGCTTGACTACAACCAGTTATTTGTTTTTGGAAAGTCTCTACTTCAAGCTGAGTACAAGATTGTAAAAACAGGTTTTGAACAGAATCTACCTAAGGATGTTTTATTTAAATTATTCAATAAAAAAGATTATTGTATAAAAAAGAATATTTCTCCTTGTCAATTTTTAGAAGAAATTGGAAAACAAGATACACATAATATAAATCCGATTAATTGCCAATTTTACAAAAATACCGATGATGTTCCAGATCCAAATGAGTTAAATTCAGAAAATAAGAATTTAATAATATTTGATGATATTTTATTGGAGAAACAAAACAAATGCGAAGACTATTATTGTAGAGGAAGGCATAACAATGTTGACTGTTTCTACCTAGCTCAAAATCATTTTAAATTACCGAGACAAACAATAAGAGAAAACGCAAATTTTCTCTGTTTATTTAAACAAGACTTGAAAAATCTTCAACATATTTATAATGACCATGTAAGTAATGATATGACACTAGAAGATTTTCAAAAACTCTGTAAAAAATGTTGGGAAAAACCTTACGGATTTCTGGTAATTGATAATTCTAGTGATATTGGTAAATATAGATATAAATTTGATACATTTTACATACCGTGATTTTTATTCTATTAAAATGGATCAGAGTTCTACCTCCGATATGTTAAGAGAAATCGCTAAAAACACAAGATCAAAATTTTCACAGCAAATTGTTGTTAGTAATAATAAAATCACTTTTACGACAGTATTTATGCCTCCTTTAGAATTAGACAGGGATAAACATTATGAAATCGCCTTAGTTAATTTAGAAACTTACTATTCTTTCCCCAATGTCTATGAGGAAAACAATATGATAGAGTTTTATGATGGTTCAACATGGCAAAAAGTGTATATACCAACAGGCGCTTATGAAATTAAAGCTTTAAACACTGCAATTCCAAACCTGATTGGTGATGCTATAAAAATCGAACCAAATAATCAAACTTTAAAATCTGTTATAACAATCAAAAAAGATTATAAAGTAAGTTTTAAAGAAAACAATACCTTAGCTGATTTATTAGGATTTCATCATGAAATATATGAATCGGGAACTCATGAATCTGAAAACATTGTAAACATTCTTAGCGTTAATAGTATTCTAGTTCATTTGAATATTATAAACGGAAGTATAGTTAATGGTACACCCGTTCCGGTTATTTATTCTTTTTTCCCAAATATATCTCCGGGATATAAAATAGTTGAAAAACCTAAAAATCTTGTTTTTCTGCCGATAGCTATGAAAACGATAAATAACTTAGAGGTTAAAATTACAGATCAAAATGATAAACCTTTAAATTTAAGAGGAGAAACTGTCGTCATAAGATTTCATATTAGAGAAATTTGATCATTTAAAATGGCACTATCCAATTTCGATATTTTAAAAGCTGTTAAGGAATCAAAAATTCCCAATTCTAGAGGTGTGTTTTTAAGAACTGAATTACCTGAAAAACCGAGAAGAAAAGAATGTGGAATACTGAACTTAGGTGATGGAACGAAAGGAGCAACTCATTGGGTCGCTTGGTATGCTAATGACAATGAAAAATTTTATTTTGACAGTTATGGAATTCAACCTCCTTTAGAAATAATCAAATATCTTAGAGAGAAAAAAGGAGATATTCAATATTCTACTAATCAAGTACAAGATCCTAACACAGTAATTTGTGGGCATTTGTGTTTGTATGTTTTAAAAGAATTATCAGAAGAAAAAAGTTTTCAAGAAATTATTAATAGTTTGTATTAAGAAAGCCTATATAAATTTTTTTCTTGAAAAATGGTAGATAAGTTTGGCCTTATGCCCAGCGGAGACATTTCATCAACAACTATTATTCCATTTCAAAGGTATGCAACCAATCTAGATGATTTAGAAAATGTAGAAGGTTTTAATGAAAATGGAAAGAAAGATGCTATATATTGTTTCAAATTAAATGAAGAAGGTATGTATGTTAGAAATGAAATTGTAGATTCCCCACCTCCTAAATTTATAAGTGAAGTAAAAGATAAACCTGTGAATCTTATAAATGTTGATGGAAAACTTAAAGTTATACCAGCCAAACACGAATGGGATGTTGATATTCAATTAAAAAGTGATAAAGTATCAACTAAAGGAAATAACAAAATGTTACTAAAAGTTTACAACTCTGGTCGAATTATAGGAAGTTTGGTTCCACTTCCTAGATATAGAGAGACAACAGTTTTAAAATGCTATGATGAGGAATATTATCTTTCAAACGGTAAGGATGAGCCACGCACCATTCTAACTTTTAATAGTGAATTTGAGAATGAAAAAGAGATTCTTGAAGAATTTCCGATAGGTTCAACTTTAATTATTGAAGGTAAAGTTTTAGAATCTTTTGATAACCAATTAGAAAGTATGGATGGATTACAAATAAGTTATTCGGAAAATAATTCAAAAGAGTTTCGAATAATTGTAAAAAGACAAAAAGATGATTACAAAATCCGAAATAGTCTTAATGAATTGACAACCGAAAAAGGAGACGGTGATGTTAGTTTTAAAAATATTCTCATTTACAAAGAGTTTATGATCCATCGCATAAGATTTACACAATTACCAGTAACTTTAGATGAAATAAATTATTTGTAAAAAAATGGATGAACGAATTAACATTGATCAACTAGATCTTAGCTCTGATCAACTAGATCTCAGTTCTGATGATGATCTCAACTCTGATCGACGAATTCGCAGATCTGTTAATAAATCTACGAAAATTACTCCGTTTGATAGCCATGCAGTTAACTTAGAAGATTTAAAAAATGTTGAAGGTTTTTTATCTACAGGAGAACTAAATAGTTTATATTGTTTTCAATTAATGAATAATGGACTATATAAAAGAGCTGAATTTCCTAAAAAACCCGAATGGGATATTGATATTAAACCAATTAGAGGTGAAATTAATCCACTATATTATAGAAATGATGGTTCAATGGAATTAAAATTTAGGTTTAGCACTTTAGATTATGAAAGAATTAATGGAAAAGGTTATTTTGATGCGAAAAAATCTGAAGAGAGAGGTATAATTCTTTTTAAGTTTTATAATTCTAAAGATCAAGATCTTTTATTAAGTAATATGGAAAGTATGGTTTTGATTTATGATGTTTTCAGTAAAGAAAAAAATAAAGAATATCTGGTAATTAAAAGAAAAAAACCTTTGATTAGAATTGAACCTGAATCAAAGACTCCTTATATATTGATTAATAAACAATATGCAATTAGTAGAATACGATTTAGTGTTGCACCTGTTACAGATGCTCAAATTAGATATTATTAAAATGGAAGACATTTTGGAAATTAAAGAAGATTTTAAAGTAGATGAAAGTATTGAAAAATATGAATACCATGAATACAATCCAATTACCGGTACAAATTTAAACAGCGGAGGAGAAATTAGAATAAATATTGAATTGCAAGATATTTTTACTCATCCAAGTGAAAGCTATATAATAATTGAAGGTAGACTTACAAAAACAGATGGAACATTATATGCTGCTGATGATAAAATAACTTTATGTAATAATGGCATAATGTATTTGTTTAATTTTATAAAATATCAGTTATCAGGACAAGAAATTGAAAATTTAAACCATCCAGGACGAGGAACAACAATGTTAGGATTACTCTCAAAATCAAATAGACTTAATTCATTGTGGATAAAAGATACTAACAACCAAATTAATAATAATGAAGGTTTTGATACGAGACAAAAGATATTGCTAAAATATCCTGATCCTAAAGGAACATTTTCCTTTCTAATTCCTCTGAAACATATTTTCGGTTTCGCAGAGGATTATGATAAGATTCTTTATGGATTTACTCAACAACTTACTCTGTACAAAAGACCAGATTCAAATATCGCCATTTATAAAGATGATAAAGCTGCCGAAGGAAAAGTTACTCTTGATAAAATCTCATGGTATGTTCCACATGTTTTACCAGCAGATCAACAAAAGTTTGAATTATATAAAATTATTGAATCAAAAGCAAAATTAAATGTTGGTTATAGAAGTAGACAATGTGATTCAATAACAGTTCCTATAGGAACCCAGTTTGCATGGAGGTTATCTGTAAAAGCTTCTCCCGAAAAACCTAGGTGGATCATAATAGCTTTTCAAACAAAAAGTAGATCTGATCAAAAAGAAAATGCAACGATATTCAATAATCTGGATGTGAGAAATATTAATGTTCAGTTAAATTCAAGGCGTTATCCAGAATCTGATTATCAACTATCATTCCCTAAGTTTCAATTCTCTAGAGTATATAATGATGCTGCATCATTTAAATCAAAATTTTATGATATAGATGAATTAGTTAGCAATCCAACTATTACCACTATTGATTATCAAACGCTTTATCCGTTATTTGTTTTCGATGTTTCAAAACAAAATGAAAGGTTAAAAAATAGCATGACTGATATAATGGTTAAGGCTACATTTAATAAAAATGTTCCTGCAGATACCACAGCTTATGCTTTAGTTATTTCTGATAAAATAATTTCATTTCAATCTGATGGAAGGAATATGGCAGTTCTACAAAGTTAATCAACAAAGTTGAAGTTATTCAAAGCTAAATCAAAAAATAAAGTTCTAGAATGTTAATGATATTCAGAGTTATTCAAAATTTAACATTCTCTACCATTTCATGTACAATATTTGTAAATTGGTCAGAATATGGAAGAGTTTTAATACCATCATCAAGTATATATCGTTTATCTTTCTTTTATGTACATTTCATGTTTATCAGAATTTAGCACATTCATCTTTTTATAATTAATTTCATTATTAAATAAACAATTTTTGTAATCTTCAAATGTAACATCTTTATTAATTGTCGTTTTTGAAATACCTTTTAATTTTTTACATGTCGATTCTCCGAATCTAAGCCTTGGCTGTGTCGATTCATCGCCAGAGCTAGAAGAAACTTTATATGTATATGCTTTACTTCTAAGAAAAACTATTTCACTCATAACTTTACCATTGAGTTCATCTTTGAATTTATTAATAACTTTTTTATTTTTAGTTGAATGAAGAAAATGATCTTTTGGATAATCACTTGTGTCTAAATCATCTATTATTTTTTTCATATCTTCATAAACATCTTCAGTTCTGATATTAAGAAAGTATGAATCGGTATCAAATCCAGCAACTTCATTAGATTTCCATAGTTCATTAACAACATTGTAATAAAATTGATACATAACCAGTTTGGAATAATCAAGAACACACATTCCTAAATAAATTGGTTTATTAAATTTTATTGATGTTATATTATTAGCAATACCGATTAGGTTTTCATTAAAAATAATTGATTCCTTAAAATTAGGTTTACTTATTAATTTTGTTACTTGTTCATCTGATAATAGTTTTAACTCAATTCGATCTCTTATGTTTTCAAGAGTTTTTCCATAGAAGGAATTATTCATTAATTTCCAAAGATTCTTTTCAAAGTCAGATTTTGATTTTGTTCTTTGATTGGTATTAAAATCGATGTAATCTTTTAACCAAGGTCTTTCCTTAAAAGAAATTATTTTGTGAACTTTAGAAATTTCTAATCCAAGGGATTTAAAACATTCTAATAATTTGTAATGTATAATATAATTCTTTTTATTTTTTAAATTTAGTATTAATTTTTCTACATTTCCTACTTTTTTGTTTTCTAATTGTAAATAGTATTTTTGCAAATCGCTTAAATCGTCTTCATTTATTTTTAATTTTTCTGGAGCTAAAGGAAATCTTTTGGTGTTTACTTTTGCTTTAACTGTGTAATCAAGATCACATTCGATAATGTATCCTCTTCCTTCAGGAACGTTTTTCAAGAATGATGATTCTCCGAATCCAAGCTTTGCTGATTCATCCTCCAATTTAAAATCTCCAACCGGTAAAGGTTCTGACATTCCTCCACCATATAAATTATTTGCATCGAGGTACAACAAGTAATTTGATCTCTTTTTAGGGTCATAATCTGGTAAATACTTATTATTAGCTTTTACATATCGAGGTCCTAAAACTCCTGAATAACCACCTCTTATTCCCTTCTCAAATATTAGTAGCATATCTAAATCTGTTAATAATTCTAGTTTAATTCCTGTATATTTTAATCCACATTGCCAAGTTAATCCAGGAGCTGAGAAACAATAACACGGATCAATTTCATGATTGGTTAGGAAAAATTCTCTAAACTTTTCAAATACATCGGCTAAAAGTAAAACATCTGTTTTTAGATACAAATCATGATAATCTTGTAAAGTTTTGCATTCAAAAGTATTCCAAACATTTAGAGCATGTTGGTATTCGTCTTCTGTAATTCCTTCTTTTCTTAAAGTTGAATACCAATTTTCTATTGGTGGTAATTGTTTTTCACTTAATCTCTCGATTGAATCAACATATTCATAAGGGTAAACACCTTTCCTTTTTAGCAAAGTGTAATTATCCGGGAAATGTTCTTTCAAGATCGGAAAATCATCCATTGATTTAACAACACCTTCTAAAGAGTTTGATAAAAGTCTGTAACTATCTAGGAATCTTAATTTTCTGTAATAATTTCCGTATTCAAATGAAATATATTCTTCAGATGTTTTAGCAAGCAATGAAAGTTTATTATACTTATCTTCATATTTCATTATTTCTTCTATTATGAAATGAAAATCATAACCACTGCCACTGTGAAAAAATACTGGAATTACTTTAGATTGTTTTCCTTCTTTGGTATTACAAGATTGACAAGCAGCTCCTCGATACTTACCATTGTAATGATTGTGTTCTCTTACGTTGGAAACTTTTTCGTCAGAAAATTCTTTTTCGTTAGAAAATTCAATATTACAAATATAACAGTTTGTTGCTTTATTAAACTCTTTCTCTTGAGCATAAGTTAATTTAGCTTTAGCTTTTTTATAGTAATTTAGTTTTTTACAGATTTCGTTATAATACATCATAATCATTTCGACAAATTTTTCTTTTGCATCTTCTCCGGTATAAGTATGATAAACGGAAGGACATAAATTATCATAATCGGATTGTATATACATTCCAAAACTAATAGCTTCTTGTTTAAAAAGTTTATTTTCATAAGGTTCTTTTGGATTTGGTTGTGTTGTAGATATTCTTCTATTACATGATTCAAAATCACAGTAAAAAACTATCGGTAATCTAGATTTGAAATGATGATTTGTAAATTGTAAAATATTATCACCTTCTTTTGGAAGGATTGTCTTACACATTTTGTGATTTAAGCATTTCTCTTTATGGTTATTTAATGTCTCTTCTCTTTTAAATATATTCATACAATTCCTGCAGATGAAAGCTTTGTTACGAGATTTATCTGCTAATAAACTTTCCAAATCTTTTATAAGACAGTAATGAGTATTTCCATCATCTTCTAAATATAGGAGATCAATGAAATTGCAGCTTTGCTGATCAACAGAGTCTATGCTTTGTTGTTCTAAAATTGGCTTGTTAACTGAGATATAAATTGGATAGATAGAATATTTATCTTCTGGTTTTGCTAATGCAAAAACATTTATCGAAATATCATTTTGTTTTTCAAATTTAGGAATATCTTTAATTTTAACTGGATATTCAATTCCTTTCATATTGAACCAATCTTCATATTGTTTATATTTTGAAACTCTCTCTTTATTATCATTAGCAGGATACAATTTAGCTAATATAGACCAAAGAAAACATTTATTATCTTGTTTATTTTGAACGTTGATAATATTTTTACTTTTAAACGGAGTAGGAATATAAGAAGAAGCTCTTAAAGTTTTAGTTTTATAAAGTTTTACATTTGTTTTAATAATTTGATTAAAAACATATCCAGATCCTCTATCTTGAAATTCAGCAACCCAAGCATCAAACTTTTCCTCAATGGAATCATAAAATTTATTAAACTCATTCATGGAATTTATAGTACCTAATTGTTTTGGATTATATTGTGCTTCAATAATATCAAACGCTAAAGGAGTATTAAATTCAGAAGTTATTATTAATTTAACTTTTACTGTTTTATTGTCTTTAAAATCTTCAACAAGTTTTCTCACTCTTTCCTTAATTAATTTGAAATATCTAGAAGTATTCTTTTCTTTTACATCGTCAATAATGGTTTCTTTGATAATATCTTTGAAGATTTTTTCGACCATTTTTTAAGAATTATTTTTAATAGACTTTCTTTTCATAAATTCTCGATATGCTTGTTTATATTTTTCCTTATTTCTTACATAATGCAAATGTTTTTGAAGTTTCATACATTCTTTACAGTTTGCTTTATGACCATCTGAACCTTTTCTTTCCTTGTAAAATAAATCAAGAGGTTTTCGAATAAAACAAGTATTGCAATTCTTCGAGCTTTGCTTGATCAAATTTTTTTCCATTTTATATATAGTCTGAAAATAAAACTTCGTTAATGTCCAAAGATGCATCTTCGCTGATGTATTGTTTAAAATGTAAAAAGCAAACCGATACTATGGAAGGTATTGAATTAGTTAAAACAAAAAAATAATAGAAATATGTTAAGAGGCAAATGTGTAATTTGTGGAAGTACTAAAACAAAATTTATACCCTCACGGTCTCTGACCTTGGTTACACCTCCAATTGAAGGGCGAGGCGTAGCCAATAGCCAAGGGCAAGGCGTAGCCAACAAAATCATCAACAAATTTTCTTTTGAAATGCATTTGCCGGGTCATAATTTTACAGGAACGGGAACCAATTTAAAAAAACGGTTGAATTCAGATCTCACACCAAAATCTTGGAGTAAACCAATTAATAGAGTTGATGAAGCCGCAATGCATCACGATATTTGTTATTTACAAAATCAAGATTGTCACGAGTGGAGTGAGTGCAATTAAGGGGATTGCTACAGAGCGGGTGTAGAGTAAGAAGGGCTCACAGTAGACAGCAAGTTAAGCGTGCTGTTGTGAGTAGTGGGGGAGGTCTGAATGAGGCGAAAGCGCTGTATAACTATCACTGCAAGTTAGAAGGTCCGACGGAGCGGACCTGTGAATAAGAGCCCATCGGGAGGAAAGGGAGCAGTCGAGAAGACTAGTGGAAAAGTCTTTCCAGTAATGACTGGTGTCGGGGACGGGCCGAAGAGCCACCTCGATGAGCACAAGTGATAGGCCAGCATAGGGCCGGAGGCCGTACATAGGCCAGAAGTGAGACTGTCGGTGCAGGACAGTAGAGGCACATAGAGTCGTGGCAGTCAGGCCACGGACAGGGACGTAGATATGAGAGTGAATGAGATACTATATTATTGCCATGATGAGGGGCAAGTGAACTGATAAGTTGTATGACAATAGGGAGGTGATATTGAGAGACTGCGGTGCCAGTAAATTATTAATGTGCTATTAAGACCCTGAGGGGAGAGGCTGAGGCCGAAGTGCCTTTAGGAGTAACTACCGGATTGTGGATCCGAGGGAGAGTGTGTGTGAGAGTAAGGCCGTTGTACGGCAGTTCATTTCAATAATATAATGTATGTAATTGCGCTATTATATGTATAATTATGTTTAATAAATGTGTGAGTCTGATGGGTTGTTTTGTTAAGTGTTAAACTTGTTTGTTCGTGATTGTCGTCCTGTCATAAACTATTACATCTCCCAGTCTGGGATTTGTGACACTGGGGGCTCGTCCGTTGTGACACTGGGGGCTCGTCCGTTGTGACACTGGGGGCTCGTCCTGTTTACCTGTGGTCATTTTGACAGTGTGTATTCGTTAGATCTAGTTGTTTTTCTGTTGTGCTAGGAATTCGTGCTGTTGTCTTTGTTCGTGGGATAAATGGAAATTTCATGATGATATGATTTATGTATGTTTATGAATAATAATATGTATTGATGCATGTATTACTATGAATAGGTATTAATGTGTATTTAAACTTTCCAGAGTGTGTGCGTGCCAGCCTGTAGAGGTCAAGCAGCCAGAGCTCCGAGAAAACGGGAGAAATTTAGATCAAGGGTGAAAGTTAAGTGAAATTCTGAAATTTTGTGCCCTGGATTGGGGGCTGTTCCTTTAATCTGTCTTTTTCCCTGTTTTTGCTGTTTTTGTTGTCGTTATAGGTTATACGGGCGGTGGCGCGGGTTTGCTGTGGTGAGCGTAGTTTGTCCTCTTCGGGAGGTGGGCTAAATTTGGAACTTCGTTCATCACAGTGAACAGTTCTATAGGGACCTGTAGTTTTGTTTAGATTGTAGCGTTCTATCTTCCTCGTTGTTTTAGGAAGACGTCTCTCTTGTCCCTCTCTTACCTTTCTGTAGATACGTTCTTTTTTTTCAGACTCTGTTCTTGTTCGTACCTTGTTGTGTAATCGGCGTAGTTAGGTTGCATTTTTTTTTCCATTATAGTTTTTTTTTTGTAGAAGCTTTGTCCTAGTCTGGTTCGTTGTCCTTGACGTACTTGTGGTCCTTCTACTGTATTTCTTCATTCTTGTGGTTTCTATTTTCTTTTATAATTAATAGTGCATACATTTTATAGATATAGAATTAGTTTTGCTGTAAAGGTAAATTTCTGAATTGTATTCTGAACTGGGTATTGTTATATCTGGTGTGATCTCAGGTCCCTGGTCGTATCGTTAGTGATCATACCGACAGGTTGGTCGTCTTATAATAGATACCATAACCATAAATCGGTGAAATGGCGGAACTCCAACAACTAATGAAGTTGGGTAAGGAACTTGGCCTGGAGGGAGAGGAGTTACGCGGCTGGATTAAAGAACAGCAGGCGGATTTGCGCGATGAGCGTGCTAAGGATAGAGAGCGAGAAAAAGAGGCTAAGGCTCAGGAGCAGGAGAGAGAGGTTAAGGATAAGGAAGAGGAAAGAGAGTTTAAGTTGAAGGAGTTAGAGGCTCAGCAACAGGAAAGGGAGTTTAAGTTAAAGGAGTTGCATCAGCAACAGGAGAAACAGGCTCAGGAGAGGGAGTTAAAGTTAAAGGAGATAGAGGCGTAAGTAAAGATCGCCGAGTTGGAAATCAAAAAGAATGCGCCAACAGAAACAGTTGAGCGGCAGGTACACAATAAAGGTGGCATTAGGATTAAGCTCCCTACGTTCGACGACCGGAAGGACGACATAGACGCCTTCCTTTACAGGTTCGAACTGAACGCACAATTGCAATGGGGGGAAAATAAGGAATTATGGGCCACGTACCTGGCGTCTCTGTTGCAGGGGCGAGCGTTAACCTACTTTAAAGAGCTACAGCGCGAAGACGTGCAAGATTACGATAAGCTGAAGGCTTTGCTGCTTCGCCGATTTGCGCGTACCGAGGAATATTTCCGGGAGCAGTTTAGGCGAGCACGTGCAGATACCAGGGAGGACTTTGCTGCCTTCGTCGCGAGACTAACTGAGTATTTCGCGAACTGGGTAGACCTGGCGCATGTGGGCACGGATTTTGCTAAACTGAAAGACTTAATGATCCGTGACCAGCTGTACGCGTCGTGCCACAAAGATCTGGTGGCTTTCCTGAAAGAGAACGAACCCGCGACGGTGCAGGAGGCGTCTAAGTTGGCGGAGGCATACCGTACGGCGCATCCGTCCAAACCAGTCGCCAGGGCGTACGTCCAAGATGCTGGGTACGTCGCCGTTGTCGAGGGGTCGCCGGCAGGACTTGGGGACAGGTCGCGTCAGCGTGGTGCCTATAGCGGGCAAGCCCAGGGGCAGCGTAGGGGCTATCACCAATCACCGGCATATGGATCCGGTAAGTTTGACCGAGCAGGAGGGCTAGGTCGCGGTAATGGCCGGGGGCGAATTGTGACCTTTGCCGATGACCGACGGCATAGGGACTCTAGTTCCGGTCGCGATGGGTCACGGGGACCCAGGCCTAGGGCAGCACAGGGAGCGGAGTGTTGGACTTGCGGACGCGTGGGTCACCTTTCGCGCGAGTGTAGGGCCGCGAAGTGTTGGAACTGCGGAAGAGCAGATCACATCAGCGTGAACTGCCCTGCAGGTAGGATAGCGGCGAACGTGGACAGTAGCTCCAGTCCATGTTCCCCAAATAAATTTCATCATGCGGCTGCGTGTGTTACATTGGACAACGGAGGCGGACAGTATTCTAAGTGTCCCAGTTGTGAGAAGTTATTATCTTCCGGTGTTTTACCTTGTGGGAGAAAGATCCCCGTTATAAATTCATGTCATACAGGAGGTGGTCTTAGGGTTTATCCGGGGTTTGTTGGGGACGAACCGGTCTCGGTTTTACGAGATACAGGATCCACCGTTGTGGGAGTGCATAGAGACTGCATTCGGGATTCACAGCTTACAGGTGAGACTGTCCCGTGCATCCAATTTTCGGGGGCCATTGAGAAATTACCCATGGCAAGAATAATGATAGATACACCTTTCCTTAGCGGGGAAGTCGAGGCAGTCGTTGGTTGTTTTCCAGGCGCCCAGCTCATCATTGGGAATGTATCACGGGTGGCTTCCCCTTCCGATGAGAACGTGCAAGCATGGTCGCAATCAAAAGGTATTGACTTTTGCGCCGCGGTCGAAACACGTCGACGGGTAGCTGATAAAGATAAGATTAGACCTTTGGCGACGCCAGCGATCAACCTAGATATCACGCCAGAGCACTTGGCGAGATTACAAAGGGAGGATCCATCATTAAACCCATGTTTTGGGGAAGCGCGAACCGAGAAAACGAGGAGATATAAGAACGGGTCGTCCTCCTTTTTTGTTCAGGCGGGCATTCTGTTCCGTATGTACGTCACAGTGGCTTCCGTTCAAAAGCAGGTCGTCGTGCCACGGTCGTTAATTGCTACAGTATTGCGTCTGGCCCATGATGTTCCATTAGCGGATCATGTGGGAAGTGCGGGAACCAAGCAAAGGGTTCTGAAAGATTTTTATTGGCCGTCAGTATACAGAGATGTACGGCTATATTGTAAGACGTGCAGTGCGTGCCAAAAGACGACGCATAAGGGTCGTACACCCCAGGCTCCTCTTCAAAAGATCCCCACGGTTTCGGAACCGTTTAAAAAGGTTTCGATAGACCTTGTTGATTTAAGAGAAAGACTATCTTCAGCGCGCACTATAGCAGAAGAAGCTTCTGGTATCGCTTCGAAAAGAGCAAAAGACTATAAAGATAGAGGTTCCAAACTGAGAATTTTTAAGCCAGGAGACAAGGTTCTGTTGTTGTTACCTACGGACCATAATAAGTTATTGATGACATGGAAAGGTCCTTATGTTATTGAGCGAGTCGTTTCAAAGGTAGATTACGCTATCCACATTGATGGAGCGAGTAAGGTTTTCCATGTTAATATGCTACAGAGATTTTATGAGAGACCACAGTATCTGTGTGCACAGACAAGACCAGAGGAGACTGTCTTCTCTACCGCTTGTACGGGGGTCGTAGACCAGTTGGACTGTGACGTAAGCGACACCGAGGCGCAGGAAGAGTTACAAATTCAATTGCCGGAGTTAACTGCGACACAAGGTTACAGGGACGTAAAAATTAACCCTGACCTTACGAGTTCAAGGAGTAGGGAACTTGAGACCCTGTTAGCGTCATTTCCGGATGTTGTTACGGATTTGCCGGGTCGCACTACGGTGATCCAGCACCAAATAAAGTTGACTTCGGATAAGCCAGTATGTCTTAGACCGTATCCGCTGCCTTTTTCTTCGAGAGATAGAGTCATAAAGGAAGTTGAGTCAATGTTGAAGTTAGATGTGATAGAACCATCAACATCGCCGTATTCATCACCCATCGTCCTCGTGAAAAAACTTGATGGATCGGTGCGGTTCTGTATTGATTTTCGAAGATTGAACACTATTACGGTAGGCGATAGGGAGCCTATTCCGTTTCAGGAGGAATTAATAGCTTCATTGGCCGGGTCCACGTGGTTTTCCAAGATAGATTTAACGAAAGGGTATTGGGAAATCCCGCTTACTGAGGAGTCTAAACAATACACGGCGTTCCAAACGCCCATTGGATTATTCCAATTTAAGGTCATGCCATTCGGGTTGGTGAACGCGCCAGCGACGTTTGCACGATTAATGAGACTAGTGTTGAAGGACATACCTAATGTCGTGTCATTCTTTGATGATATAGCATGCCATACGTCGACATGGTCTGATCATATTCAGACACTAACAGTAATTTTTCAACGATTACGTCATTTTGGGTTAACGGCTAAACCCGCAAAGATGGATTTGGCATGTCCAGAGATAATATTCTTAGGACATATCGTGGGTAGAGGTGTTCAGAGACCTGAAGTAACAAAAATTGACAAGTTAGTAGGGTTGCAAATCCCTAAAACAAAGAAACAAGTCAGAAGCTTAGTGGGAATTTTAAATTATTACAGAAAGTTCATTCCAAATTTTTCCTCCTTGTCATCTTCTCTTACTGACCTTACTAAGAAGGGACAACCCGATAAGGTCCAGTGGACGTCTGAATGTCAGACAGCATTTGATAATTTGGTGACAGCATTATCATCGTCACCCATTCTGATATTACCCGATTTTCGATCTAATTTTATCCTCAGAACGGATGCGTCGGACTCTGGTGTCGGCGCTTGTCTTCTACAGGAGAAGAACGAATGTCTCCATCCTGTATGTTATGTCAGTAGGAAGTTATTGCAGAGAGAAAGAAAGTATTCTGTGATAGAGCGTGAGTGTCTTGCCATTGTCTGGTCCGTCCAGAAACTAGGACGTTATCTCATGGGACGAGAATTTTGTATCCAGACAGACCACAAGCCACTGACATTTTTGTCGAAGAATCGTTCGTCCAGCCCACGCTTGTCTAGATGGGCATTGGCTTTGCAGCCGTATACCTTCGTTATTCAACCAATTCCAGGAACCAGCAATCATATCGCCGACTACCTTAGTCGAGCCTAGGGGAAGATTTCAGGAGCTTATACATCGGAGGACAGGAACATTGACAGGATCTGTGTGAATGAGTCGACTTTAAAATATTGACATTATAGATATGGTATGAAGAATGGTTGATAGGTTGAATGGTTTTTGATTCTGTATTAAGTATTGTGGTTAGTTAGCTATTCATGATGTGACACGTATATGCATATTGCAGGCCATATTGATCCCCATATTTTCCCCTGATTTCGGTATTCTATATACTAGGGGAACTGCTAGGTCATTTTTTTTTAGTATAGGTATTGCTCACGCTCACTCGTTGACAGTCATCTTGATGCGATTTGAAATTAATTGCATTAATTTTTTTGGGGTGGGGGATGATGTCACGAGTGGAGTGAGTGCAATTAAGGGGATTGCTACAGAGCGGGTGTAGAGTAAGAAGGGCTCACAGTAGACAGCAAGTTAAGCGTGCTGTTGTGAGTAGTGGGGGAGGTCTGAATGAGGCGAAAGCGCTGTATAACTATCACTGCAAGTTAGAAGGTCCGACGGAGCGGACCTGTGAATAAGAGCCCATCGGGAGGAAAGGGAGCAGTCGAGAAGACTAGTGGAAAAGTCTTTCCAGTAATGACTGGTGTCGGGGACGGGCCGAAGAGCCACCTCGATGAGCACAAGTGATAGGCCAGCATAGGGCCGGAGGCCGTACATAGGCCAGAAGTGAGACTGTCGGTGCAGGACAGTAGAGGCACATAGAGTCGTGGCAGTCAGGCCACGGACAGGGACGTAGATATGAGAGTGAATGAGATACTATATTATTGCCATGATGAGGGGCAAGTGAACTGATAAGTTGTATGACAATAGGGAGGTGATATTGAGAGACTGCGGTGCCAGTAAATTATTAATGTGCTATTAAGACCCTGAGGGGAGAGGCTGAGGCCGAAGTGCCTTTAGGAGTAACTACCGGATTGTGGATCCGAGGGAGAGTGTGTGTGAGAGTAAGGCCGTTGTACGGCAGTTCATTTCAATAATATAATGTATGTAATTGCGCTATTATATGTATAATTATGTTTAATAAATGTGTGAGTCTGATGGGTTGTTTTGTTAAGTGTTAAACTTGTTTGTTCGTGATTGTCGTCCTGTCATAAACTATTACATCTCCCAGTCTGGGATTTGTGACAAAGATACTAAATCCAGAAATGAAGTATGTTATAAAAAGATGATACATTCTTTAGATTCCATTTTAAAACCAACATTAAGAGAAAGAATAGATAGAAATATTGTTGAACCTATTATTAAAATGAAAAAAACTTTTGGAATGGGTGAAAAAAAAAAGCTCCGACTTCGTCCGCTTTACGAGTGATTTAGCAGAAGAACTTCATAAACCGGTAATTAAAAAATTTAAGAAAAGAAGAGTGATAGTTAATGGAATTGATAAAATATGGGCTGCTGATTTAGTTGTCATGTCTGCTTATTCTAAGCAAAACAAAGGATTTAAATATATTCTTGCTGTTATTGATGTTTTCTCAAAATATGGTTGGGTGATTCCTTTAAAAAATAAAAGCGGACTAACAGTTGCTGAAGGATTTAAAAAGATATTAAGCAGAGCGGTGATAAACAAGGCTTCGACTCCGTCAAAAAAAAGACATCCGGAAAAATTATGGGTTGATAAAGGAAGTGAATTCTATAATAAACATGTTAAGAGTCTTTTCAAAGAAATCTATTCCACAGAGAATGAAGAGAAAAGTTCTGTAGTGGAAAGATGGAACTGAACAATGAAAGAAAAAATGTTTAAATATTTTACGGCGAATGGTGATCGACTAGGTCGCAGCTCCGCTGATATTACGAAATGTATAGATGTCTTAGATGATTTAGTAAATGATTATAATAACACCTATCATTCATCAATAAAAATGACACCTGTTGAAGGAAGTAAAAAAGAAAATGAAATAACCGTGTATAGAAATTTATATACAAAGAAACAATTATTGCCAAAACCTAAATTTAAATTAGGAGATAGAGTTAGAATTACAAAGAAGAAAAAATTTTTTGAGAAAGGTTACACACCAAAATGGACAAAAGAAATATATACAATAGATAAAATTTTATATACATATCCAATTACTTACAAAATAAAAGATTTAGATGATGAAGAAATTATTGGGTCTTTTTATGAAAAGGAATTACAACGAACTAAGTTTTAACATAACGTAAAATTGAACGTAACGTAAAGTTGAACGTAACGCTAAGTTCAGCTTTGCTCCGTCGAAGTTGACGTTAAAATTTATTTCTTAAAAATGGCATATGAAAAAGTTCAATTAAATATTTCTGATAATCAGAAAGAAAAATTTCAAAGAGCTATGAAAGAGAATCTTTCTGTTACTATTAGAATTACTGCAGAACCGGGAAATGATGTTTTAGCATTAACACAAAGACAAATAACTAAATTGAAAAAATCATTTAATCAAAATAAAGGAGCTGATATTACTCTAAGCAGAAAACAAATAAAATATAACATGAAAATTGAAGGAGGGTTTCTGGCTGCTCTTGCTAGAATGGCACTCCCATTGTTATCTAAAGTTGTTCCATCAGTAGCAAAAGCCATAGGAATAGGCGGGCTTACAGGTTTAGCAAGTAGTGGTGTTCAAAAATTATTAGGGGACGGTCATAGACCTTCCTATGGAGTTGGAGACGGATTGTATTTACAAAAAGGTGGATGTCTCTGTCAAATTGAAACTGATGGAAAAAATTTATATTTAGGAACTGTAAAAGGAAGCGGTAATGGGGAGTTTAAAGGAGATGGATTGTATTTAAAACGAGAGGGACAAGTTTATAACGGTAAAGGTTTTTTGAGTGATTTGGTTAAAAGTATTCCGTTTATAAATATGTTGGTGTAACCAAGAATTGTTTTGGTCAAAAATTTATTATAAAAATGGAAGCTTCAGATTATAGAATGACAAAAATTCTTGATATTCAAAAGTCTTTTGAAAGAACTAAAGAAAACAAAAGAATAACAGTTAAGAAATATTCAAAAGCTTTAAATATAATTGACGGAACTGATGTAACTTTAAAAACTGTAGCCATTGGAATGGGAACAACAGGAGTAATACTTTTATCTACAGTGGTTAACATTCCTGTGGCTATTATTATAGAAGGTCTTTCAATAAGTACAGGTTTATTAAGTATAGTTTTAAGATACATAAATAAAAAATTACAACATAAAGCTGATAAACATCAGAAAATCTTATTTTTATTGGAATCAAAACTTAATACAATTCAAACTTATATTTCTAATGCTCTTGAAGATGGAAAAATTTCAGATGAAGAATTCAAACTTATTTTAGATGAAGAAAAAAAATTTAGAGAAATGAAAAATGCAATAAAAAATAAAAAAGTAAGTGATCCTGAATTAAATATAGATGATCCATTGAAAAAAATAAAAAAACTGGTTTGATTTTTATTCCATTTAAAATGTCTTTTTTAAAAATTGAAGATCCTTCAAAACGTGAAGCTATTGTTAATGAATTTTTACAAACCAAAAAAAATATTCAATTAAGTAACTTAAGCAAAAGAGTAGGAGATATTGAAATGAAAAGAGAATTTTCCAAAGTATTTGCTCCTATCACAGAAAGTACACAAAAAGCAACAGAAGAAACTAAGAAAGAAATACAAAAAATTCCACTTGCTATAGAACAAGGTCAACAATTGAAAATGCCTGCATTACAAGCAATTGCCTCTTCTCCAATACAACAAATTGGTCCGACAGCAGCAACTTATTTAAAGAAATACTTAGGTACAACTAATGCGGATAAAACTTTTGGAATTTATTCTGTAGATGATAAATTTTATATTGGAAATAAAGAAATAAAAGTTGATGATGATGATATTATTATTGGAGAAGATAAATATGAAGGAACGCCTGGTTTGTGGGAATTAATAACCAGTAGAGATCCTCAAAATTTTTTAGATGAAGACAGAAATAATTATGTACGTATTTTATTTTCTACTAATGCCATAAACCAAATAATGATCCCAATAATCCAAGACCTAAATCTAGTGGAGGACAGAAATACATGAATATCGTAAAACCGATTTGGGAAAATAAACAATTTTATGATGATCATGATCAAAGAAGTTTAACTTATTCCGGAACAGGATTTCTTCCGTCAGATCCTAATGCTTTAATACAGAGATTATCATTATTAATAGCTAGTAAAGAAGCAGGAAATACAGGTGTTGTAAATGAAATTGTAAGTATTATAGATGAGTTATATAGACAAAAAAGTATTAACACTAATGAGTATAAAAAATTAGTTAAAAATTGCTATATAAAATCGACGATGTTGGTAATAAATAAAAACAACAAAAGAAAATATGTTTATGGAGGATATAGTAATAAATATTATGGATCAGGTTTTTTTGATTCGATAATTTCAGCTGTTACTAGCAAAGTTGCAAAAGAAGTTGTATCAAATGTTGCAAAGAAAACAGCAACTGACTTAGGACAAAAAGCTGCTAATAAATTTATAGTTGATAAAGTTTTTAAACCAAAAAAGTAAATAGTTCAAATGTATCTTCGAACACGAACGGAGTTCTATCTCCGAACTCAAAACAAATATTAAATAATTTAATAGGAAGTGGAATTAAATACATTTAAAACTTTTCATGTCAATCAACAGAATTTTCTGAGATTCTCAAACTCGGGGGTTTATGGGAGAGTTCATTTTTTTGAAAAAGCTTATGTGTTTTAAAAGGTGGTCTAGAAAGGGACATTGCTGGTTCTCAAACTGTGGGATAGGGGGTAAAATTTTAAAAGGTGGGGGTGATTTTTTTTAAATTTTAAAAGGTGAGTCCATGGTGTCCATAAAATAGCAATTTTATGTATTAATAGAGGTTGAATTTTGTAATATATGTTTTTAATGTTGTGATTTTTAAAAATTTTAAAAGGTGAGTCCATGGCGTCAATTGCTTTTGATGTTGTAGCTATTTGAAAAGGCTTGAATTTTCATGTGTTTATACTTTAATAGAGGGTGAATTTTTGTAATATTTTTTTTAAAGGTTGAATTTTTTAAAATTTTAAAAGGTGAGTCCAAGGCATCCAAAATCTATACTACTCAGGGATGCACAATGCACGGACAGAAATGGACATTTGCCAACCGATGTTTACAGGAGGTAGCGAGACAGCTGACAACCCTGACCGTAAATGGCCGATGATTGTGTACCCTGCAGGACAATGAAAACATTAGCTGTGCACACTGTTTTGTCATATCAATCTTAATTTGGTACATTTCATTTACATCACAGATATAAATTGACAAGCATTCCAAGAATGCAAATAAAATACATTATAAGCACTTGGACCATGTCACCAAATTTAGGTCATTTTTTGATATCCCAAGGGAAACAATCAAATCTAGTAATGCCTTAAATGTGAATAAGCAGTCCGAGTCAGTGTGGGTATTTTGATAGTTATCATTTTGGGGATTACATGTAAATCCGCAGTCCTCTGTTTCTTGCACAGCGCCGAAAACCCGGTCGTTTAGTTTGGCCACCGAGCGCCCTACTGGGTCATCGCGACCGGGGTCAGCGACGGGCCACTACACCTGCGACGGGCAGCGCTTTGCGCGGGCGAATTAGATCAAATTGGTACTATTATGATTTATCACCTTGCATTGTAACCAGGGCCGTCAGAATAACCATCTTGACGCACGTGAGACGTAAGGCTTTGAATTTTGCAGTGTGAAAAGTAGAAGAAGATAGCTTTTATAGTTTTGTAATGGCAAGTAGGGAAAAACTGTACATTTTTGCTGAAGAATATCTAATACCTACTCATTTTAAAGTTACATAACAAAAAAAGTGCTCAACACAAGGCACCAAAATTACAGTCAAGTGGAGGACAAGACATGTGTTCATGCCCTGACGAAAAGGCATCGTTGTCGGTGGAATAGTAATCCACATACAGATGATTTATTTTACATCTGTACTCAGTAGTGTCAATATTTACATCCCAAAACAAGCCGTATATTTTATTATACATTGTTCTTCAAATACAGCATGATTTAAGTATTATCCTAAGCACAATAATGAGTATGGGCAGCATTTTTCAAGTTGTTTTGCGACTGGCGTGGTCAGTACTCAGCGATGGCGCAATTTGAAGAATATGTGAAATCAAAACTTGCGTGAGTTTCTCCATTCTGTACGTCAGTGATTTCTTGAACGCGTTTCTCGCTTTGCTAGTGGCTGTTGACTAATCGCTGTCTCTTGCTCTCCCGGCAGAGGCAGGCCCAAAACCATATTGTTTTATGAATGAAATGCAGTCATGTTCTAATGTATGTTGCTTTGGAATGACTTTATTTCGAAAATGCCTCCCGAGCAATGTCATGTAGGTCTCTGTTGCTGTTTAAATTACAGGAGTCGATGCTTCCGCCCCGTGTGCACTATGTACAACATTATGAATTTGACTACATGATGTGATTGCGCTGGCCGCTGTTTCATTAGTGATTGTGCTTACGTCGGTAGTATTATTGACTGAATTTATGTCAAGGTCGAGACTGTTGCTAGGCAATTCTAGGCGTTGAACGTTTCATACAATCTTCAAATGAGACAGCGTTGATGCATACTACACTGGTTGACTGTTTTATGACTATCAAAAGAACACCAAATCATTCCGCCTTGGCTTGCTAGCTCTCGCACGTTCTTTACTGAAGTAGAGTTGAAGTGTTATCGGTTATTCTTAACGAGCACGTACGACGGATAAACTTCAAATGTCTGTCATTTAAATCGTCACTGATGTCTTCCTTTTGAGTCGTTTCTGCGTTTTGTCGCATTTTCCATTCCACAAATTCTTCAAAGTTTGTTGAGTGAAGAAAATGTCTTCCGCATGTATGGGTCACAGTGTAGTTGATGTAGAATGAAACGCATCAGCAGAATAATACACCAGCAATAGGATGTAAACTGATATTGTCCAGCAACGAGAGTTCCGACAAGCGAGAAATTTTCAGGTATGAAACGGGAAAAGGTCTGTAACACAAAAAACCAAAGTTCATGGCAATCTATTGAGCCGTTTGGAAGCAATCAATCAAGAAATACACCACTTAAAAAACAATTTTTAGTGAATTCGGGCATATTATAAACACACAATAGCATGAAAACGGGACATCGCACTGACATCGGATTTTCACAGACTGAGAGAAGAGAAGTTGTGCTTTTGTATTTTAGCGGCATTTTTGGTGTTATAAGTGAAGAAATTAGAGTTAATTAAGTCGTAAATACGCCCGTGTCATCACTAGCGGCTAGTCTGTAACTGATGCCGTAGCCCGCGGCGTGTGGCCTCGGCGTACCCCCCGATTAGATGCGGTCAGCGTGCGATTTTATGGGTGGCCCGGGACCGAACTAAGTGGCTTGTTTTTGAGTGGAATTCGGCGCTGTGCTTGACCCAAAATTCAGATTATGTTTTGAAAAGGTGTAAAGTTAAAGTCAACATGGTGTACTTATTTCTGTCTCTGTTTCAGCAGTTTATATGGTCAAATAATAACATCAGAGGTGGATCTGAATAAATTAAAAAGATATTCAATAAAATTTATGGAAACAGTAAACATTTAAAAAATTCAAACATAAAACACAAAGCAAATCAAATCATAACCTACCATTAATTAGTATGACTGAAGGGCCATTTTAAGTAGATCTATTAAATGACTTCAAAATTCTAGCAGTTAAAAAAAAAAAATGTAAAAAATTCAGAGACAAAGCACTCAAGTATCAAGTCAGGTGAAACCAAAACTGTCATGATGACTGCATATCACTGCTACTATTATCTACAAATCTTACTACCACTGCTATTATAATAACAGACTTGTAGTACCATTACATAGCTTACATCAACCAATGCTTACCGTGACAGGGATTCAATCCTTGATTTCCAAATGGCATCATTAGGAACAACAAGAATTTTGACTCCACCATTATTCAGATGGGCTCCATCTCAGTCTCACATCATGCCAGGACTAGAGCGAAATGACTTAAAATCTGTTAGAGGTAAAAGAAGTATAATTATTATCTTCAAAAAGTCTTTCTGAGATAATCCTAGATTCGGGTATTCGATTTGCAAAAACTGCAGTCATATAATATGTTAGTTAGTCTATTTGTCCACTGGTTGATCAGTAGGACAGACAAGTGGTTTAATATTATACACACAGTCATGTAGGGACATAAATGACAGTTCATTTTGTCACTTCTTCAGTATACTATATGTGCCTCAAATTTCACATTTAAAAGACTGATCTAGTTGTATGGAAATATACTAAAAACATGATGATGCTCAAGGAAAGGGAGCTTTAATTTGTTCAGTGTCATGGAAAAAGGTATGGTGAAATATTAACAAGAAATTATTACTAACCATTTTGATGTACATGGAAATAATGATGTCATCAGTCTCCACCTGAGGACAAGACAGATACACTCTCAGTATTGTTAACACTGTCGGGTCCTTGTTAACACTGTTAGATCCAATGTCAACACTGGTAGATGCATTGTTAATGTTTCAGGTGCATTGTTAGTATAGATCGGTATTAGTTCACACTACTGTATTCCAATTGATATGATGAATGGATGGGTGGATGAGGTGAAGGGCACTTGGGTGGATGAACAAAGTGAAGGACATATTATGGGTGGATGGTTGGAAGGAAGGACGGACATGTGGATGGATGGACGGACAGATGGATAATTGTATTGATGGATGGATGGATGGACAGATGGACGGACGGATGGATAATTGCATGGATGGAGCAATGGACAAGTTGATAAAACATGAAACTTAATATAATTTTTTTTTTTTTTAAACACATCTTCATCCCGTGTCATTTATCATTTGTCTCCTAAAACCACACTACATGTATCTTTCTTAGATCTAAACGGGTTACACAGCAAGTTTACATGCTAGCAAGGCCAGCCCAATTTTAACTTACTGCTGTACAAGTACTTTTTTGTATCAGTTAGCTGCGTCTGGTTGTACAGAACATAAAACTTTTTGAATATTTAAACTTGGTCAAGCAATAAAAAAGTTATGGCTGTTTGATTCCCATAAAGTGGTACTAATTTGGGTGAAATATTTGCATAGGCTTATAATACAACAGAATGGCACTGAAATTGGACATAAAAACATGCTTAAACTAAAAGTTTTGTCACAGCCTCATTTATTTTCCAAGAAACTTCTAACTTGGCATGTTTATGTAATTTGAGGCAAGAAATTACATGAAATGATTGAAACATAGTTAATGAGCTAATTTGCATAAATATGCATAATATTCGAAGACACAAAACATATTTGAACTAAAGTCTTCCTGCGGACTTGTTTATTTTCCCAGAGACTTCAAACTTGGCCTACTTATGTAGAAGTGCATAGCGCAATAAAATTGCCTAATTTGTATATCTAATATGCTCATTTGCATAAATTTACATATTTTCAGTCATAAAAGCATGCTGAAACTAAAAGTCTTCTTATGGCCTTAGTTATTGTCCGAGAAACTTCAAATTTGACATTCTTATGTAATTTTAGGCAAGGAATTGATTAAGAGTATTAAAAAAACCATAGCTTGCTTCTTTAGTGAGTTAATTTGCTCTGACAATTTCTCACCCTTATTGAAATTTTATAGCTAGAATTTAGTAGAAAAAATTCCTCCACTTTGTACACTGTTGAAAAGTTTCATCGACATCTGTGTGGTTTTCAACACGAAAAAAGCGTCCATTTCCACAAACTTGTATGGAGAGGTTGTTGACAATGACATATCTGGAGACAACAGTGTGTACGTCCTTCCCATCTGGCCATCCAAAATCCCCCTTAGATTTCCGCGGGTAGACGAAGTCAACTGTGATTCCTTCCGTACATTTTCTGACCACCAAACCTGGATACCATGCCTCTTGGTAAGCAACAGCAACCCAGGTGTTCTCCACAATGCTTTCAATTTCAACATTAATACTACTAGACTTAGGTTCTGAAACATCAGTTGTGCATTTCTTTTCTTTTTCCCAGTTTGGCAAGAAGTTGTCGTCGAACACCCTTGTCTTTGACAGCGGCCTGTCTTTTCCTCAGCTTTGCCATGGCGCTTACTTTGAGAAAAAATGCAGAGCACTGGGCTCATGACATGTGCGACAAATGTGACCCAATGTGTTTCCTGTGCATTTTTAATGCCAGAAAGTTGGAGTGGTAACTGAGGTTTGCTCCTGGCCGACGCTTCTGGCTAGCATCAAGGTCCCCAAAGCTTCTTTCAACACATAAGCTTGTTGCTGGTGCCACATCTAATCTGGGGTCAATTTGGTCTTTTTTCAAATTTAAAACATCACTAAGTTGCTTCTCCATGCACTTCAAAAATCCTTTTAAAGACGGCTTGAAAGCAGTCGATACCAAGAGATGTAGTAGTGATTTTGGGAAGGACACGATGTATACTTTCACTGTTGGTGAATTTGTGCAGTGAAGGGAGAGGTGATCATGATGCACTGAAAATTTGTGTGACGTTTATGAGAATTGCAATGAGATCTGCATGCAGACTTTTGATTGGTTCAATAATGCTGGTGACGGGTTGCGTTGTGACTAAGTGCCAGTATGGTTGGGTTATTTTAGCAAATATCAAACCTAACGTGAGCGAGCCCCACTAACCTCAACAGAAGTCGCACTGGACCAAACAGAAAAAATCGCAATAAAACACAAATATCTGATTTTTTGACGATTTTTTTGTTTTGGTCGATACTTGGAAGTTCAACTATTTTTCTACATTCTGTGAAAATTTTATTCTCAACTCAGCCTCTAAACATGATAAATATTGCTTTTAATGCCCTTAATATTGCCGTTGACATCACAGCTATAATGGGTTCATTGAACTCACGACAACTTCAAATTTAAAAAACCTATTGTCACAAAATTTTTACACAGCATGTATCATTTATATTAGCAAAGACATGCAAAATTTCAAAGCCGTAGGTTAATTACAAGTACCCAATGCTAGGGAGAAAGTAAGACCACGCATCTTGCCGAGAGCAAAAATCGATCCTCCATCTTTAATGGTGATTTTCTCGGAAGTTACTTCCGGTTTTTATCAGGGGGGCAGGTGTCTTTAAAAAGCCATAACTTTGCGACAAAAAGGCGCACTGCAATAATTTTTACACCAAATTAAAGATGAGATTTCATACTTTATGGTGATATTCATAACTCAAAACTGAAAAAATGGGACTTCCGTTGAAGTTAGTGAGGCTTGCTCACAAATATCAGTTATGACAGTCAGGTTGCTGTCTTCCAAATCTAATTTCAGGCCGATGAGTTTGGCATTTGGATCTTTGGGTGTGGACAGTAGCTTTATGAAGCCATTTCCATTGACAGTAATTGCGGCCGACACCTCAAAAAGTCCATTAAAACGATTGTCTTTGTAGTTCGTAATGGACATTGTTTTCCTGGCAGTAGGCTTCCCAGAGGTCATGCATGCCCAGATGATCCCCAACTGGAGCAAACACATCAGATGCTGCATTGCACATTCTGCTTGCAGCCTGCAGCAGCTTGAACCGGTTACTTGCCGCATCCATGTGCCTCCCTCAGCGTCCACTGCCATCCTCCGATACATCCTTCTGAAAAACTTCCAGCTCCTTCAGGGCATAGGTGTGGAAGCCCAGAAGCACATGTGCCATGCAGCAAAGTGAATGGACTGCTGGTGCCTCATATTCACTCTCCTGTAGTACAGAGTCCCTCCACTTGGTGAGGAGATCATTACTCTTTTTTTCATTTGCCGCAGGATCACTCACAAAAAACAGGAGGCTCTTGGCAATATTTGTGACGAAACAATCAGGTGACTTGGAGTAAGCAGCAAGATCTTTCAGTTTTCCCACTGCCTCCTCACAAATTGCACTAACAGTTGCACTATTCACTTGTGAAAATCCTAGTGAAAAGTTTTCTCCTGATGCCAGGTGCACACTGCTGTCAAGAATTTTCTTCTTTTTCCTTGTGGTTCCATCTTTGTGAAGACCCCAAGCAGTCGTTTCCTCCATTTTCTGTGCAACAATGCTGCGGATGACCTCTCCCCCTTCTCCAACGATGGCGCTGCAAGTGGACTTGCTAGGAAGGTCACTCTCCTTAAAAGTATGTTTGAAAATGTGCCAACCAACAGTCATAATGACACTAGCTACTTTCCCAGTGGCCACTTCCAGGCCTACCAAGCCCCAGACACACTGGCGAACACTTTCATTGAATGCCCCATTTTCACATTTGGTCTCAACTTTTGTTGTTTCACTAAGTTTACTTTCATTATACTAAATGTGCCGATCCTGCTGCTTCACTTTCGCTTTTAGCATAGAACTGTTCTCACATGAGGCTGATCTTGCTTTGTGATTTTCTTCCTGTACTTAGATACAGTTTTTCTCAGATTTAACTCTCTCCTTCTACCCTGAGCAACCTCCTCCTCTAATTCTTGGACCTTCTTTCTTAAATCTTTAATATTCTTATTCAAAGCGTGAAGCTTGGTCTTTGAACGACTTTCTCTCTTGTTCACATTGCGGACAGAATAATGTCCCTTTTGCATCAGAAGAGACTTCAAGTTTTCCTTTGGCTCATCGATGTTGCGAGACAGGGTTTTCAAATGTTTATGCTTCTTGCTGATTTCGTGTGTTGTCACATTGAAATCTATCTTGCGTTTTCGTTGGTCTGAAGATGTTTGATCTAATGCTGGTGTAACAGGGCCAGGGTCAGATGGCATAGCAGCAGGAGTTGATTCTGGAATTGGCCATTCATCAGGAATAAAGCAAGAATATTCCAAGATAGGGATATCTGCGCCCTTTTTCTTTCAACGTAGCTCGTCACGTTAACCAAACAGTTGCTTGATGGCATTTTCAAGATGTGGGTGCTGGATGCCTAATGACGAAAGCCATGAAGCCACATGAGCGTGTGTATACTGCCTGAGCCTGGCAAAATGTAAGAGTTCTAACATCAGTCCATTTGTGATTCTGTCTCTTGAAACACAAGGAAAAGGTCCATTTGAAAGAAGAATTTCAGCTGTCAATCCAGCTGCTGTACAGAAAGGTTCGAGCCTAGCAGTAGGTGGCAGTATGAGATCTTCTGCAATAATAGTAATACACCTGTGGAAAAAGACAGTTAAAGTTTATAATGTCAGCAGATAAAATGCCACTTTGCCAAGACTTATTCAAACAAAATATATGATATTATAAAATTATGAAGTGTGCTTACACAAAGCTTTGGGTGTTGCTAAAATGAGTTAAAGATAAAAGAAAAAAAGGCATTAAATTTAGAATTTTTAAAAATGTATAATTTGTTGTTTGGCAGGCCTACTGCACATGGTTTTTTGCTAGTTTGAACTATAAAAATAATAATTAGATCTACATGAGACGTATTTACTACTTTTTATTACATTTACAGCACCGTTCATTAAATTTTATCTCATCATCAAACACTGCCATCAAAAGAAAAAAACGAGACAAGAGATAAGATAAGATAAGATAAGATAAATTTTATTCGTCCTTGTACAAGGAAATTTGTTTTGATCATTGAATACATAACAATACAGTTACAGAAGCAGAAAGTATGATACATAGCGCGCACACACACATATATACACACACACTGATAAATTAACTAAATTAACAAAATTAACAGTGCACACAATATGCTTCCCTAACTAAAACACATTGACCTGACATGCAGGACATAATTCAACAGATTACGATCAAGATGACGACATTATTGTAACATCCTAGTTGATGATGGAATAAACGATTTAAAGTAGCGCTCAGTTTTAGTTTTCTTTGACAACAGCCTTAAACTTCTTACAGATCTTATATATTCCTTGTTCAGGGGATGTTGGGGGTCATTTATAATAATATTAGCTTTTTTAATACAAGCACCAGTGTACAGCTCATCAAAATATGGCAGATCACAGATACAAATTTTGGATGCTTTTTTAATTAAATTATTGATCTTATTTTTATCTTTTTGTAAGATGTTTCCTCCCCAACAGACAACTCCATACATCAAAACGCTCTG
Source organism: Onchidella celtica (assembly GCA_963931925.1). Classification (NCBI taxonomy): domain Eukaryota; kingdom Metazoa; phylum Mollusca; class Gastropoda; order Systellommatophora; family Onchidiidae; genus Onchidella; species Onchidella celtica. Next base: position 48,068,458 of record OZ007576.1, read on the forward strand.
AATAGCCATGGTGTAAAATATTTTCAGAATGCTTTTGCTAACTTTTAAAAAGCGGAGCTTTCTGAGGAAATACATGCGCTGGTTGGCTTTCTTGTATACATATGTTACATGCGCATGCCAGTTAAGCAATGAATCAATAGTAATGCCAAGATATTTGGCCTCTGTGACAATTTCAACCTCTTCATTGTTGATAGTAAGAGGGCAAACAGGATCGTTGTTATTTTTCCTAAAGTCAAAAACAAGCTCTTTTGTTTTCTTAACATTCAGTAGAAGATAGTTGTTATTACACCAACAATGAAAGGATTGTACAATGTTAGAATATTCGTGGCCAGAGTTAGGTAAAAGGCCTAAAATAGCAGAGTCGTCGGCAAATTTAAGAAGGTAAACGTTGTTGTGTGTCACAGTGAAATCATTTGTATACAATGTATACAAGGCAGGTGATTGATCCTCTTCCCTTTCATACAAACTGTATTAGGTCGCAACTCTCAAATTATTGCTAATAATTGCTGAGAGTAGTGAGAGGCGAAATAACTGTTTGGCCTAGATAACCGACGTTCCCAATCACCCAGCAAGGAACCTGCTTATTTATAGAATAAGTCAAAGCCGTAGCCAATCACTGCACATACTATATTTCATTATTTCTGGCCACATGAGGTCACAGCGCCTTGAATTCGGATTGCCGCAAGCCACAAAGGTCGGCTCAGCTGTGTTCTGGCCTGTCAGCAAACGAGCGAAAATTTGGGTATCGCTTGCTTTGCAAATACAAAAAAAAGGCTTTATGTACAGCCCACAATAGTGTAACATATATATCAAAATAAAGCTTGACTTACCCCGCGAAGCTGTGTATTGATGCTCAAAGCAAACATCAAACAGTTTCCAAGTAAACGACGTCAACTTTACTCCTTTGTAACTTTGACATGCGTGGACGAAAATGAAACCAGAAAACACCGGAGTGAAGCTCAAGATTTCCTCTGATTGGCTATATCTATTTTGGGACACTCTGATGATATTTTGCAAAGCAAAGTTGAACGTCAGCGGAAAAAACGCAGCCGTTCGGGGTTTTCCGCCATGTTCGGTGACTGAGATAGGCCTATCACAATCACTGCGTAAAAACTCGGCTCATATTGGGTTATGAATGAAATTTCTTGTACCATACAAAAGAGCGGTTATTCCTGAACAATTTGATGTATGATGTGAATGGTTATTTCAATTACGTTGGCAGACAATCGCGTATTTAGAAGGCATGGTGTGGTCACTTCACTGGGAGGTGGATTTCGCCGCACGCAAGGCAGAGGGCTGGCCTTGCTAGTTTACATGCTAACCAAACCATACAGCTTTATATTACCAGTGACTTTATCCAAATATTTGCTGAACTTATCCCTACCCAATGCAAGGTAGATCTAGATCTAACTTTGTTTGGTAATCCCCCTACTTTTTTTTTTTTTTTAACAAACAAGCTCTATTTCAAGTCTAATAATTCTAACTAACACAGCCGATAATCTTTAACCTACCAAGGAACAATTCATAATGAAACACTAAAAAGAAAGGTACATATAGATCTATGCTAGATGTGATCTTTTTCTTTTCCTAGGTCTCAGATACGCGACTCTCCTCTGACATTACACCATGCTGACAAAGTGTCTTTGTGTCTGGTGGCTGGTTCCAGGTTTAGTGTAAACATAGGTCTAGAGGCTGGTTTTCTACTTTTATTTGAATGATGCTGTGAAAATTAAAGATACAATTACTATCAGTATCACTGACACTACCTTGAAATATCTCACAGGCTTTACCAGTTATATAAATATAAATCCAACAGAAAATCACTCATGCGTCACGAAAACGACCACACTCGATGCTTCATCACGTTATCCCTCTTTGAGGATGTTGGGTCTATCACTCAAATGCAAAGGAAAGAGCTGAACTGACAGACTGGTGGGTAGCCTAGACCTACATAACGAAAAGTACCCGGGGCGGTAGACTGGAAGTGCCAATTTGCTTATTTCCGGTCATCATTGATTTCCGGCAATCGCGCTTTTAATGCACTTTTCGCAGTTTAACTTTTTTGCCGGACAAAATATCAATAGAGCGGGGCTAAATGGCAGCGGAAAAAAATTTCCCGACCTCCAGAATTTCCGGAGAATGTTCCATCCCTGCCAAGATTAGAGAAAAAAATCTATGCTTGCCTGAGGTGAAGAGGAAGCTATATGGGAAGGAGTTCCGCACTCGAGCGCCAAAGACCAGAAACTAACTAAAAGAGATGATACATAGCTACCCCGGGGGCTTTCCCTGATATGTCAATCTGACTACTGCCCAGACGAACATCGGCCTACGGCCTCGATGATACAAACTGACTAGACCCTCACGTCGTTAGTTATCAATCTGACAATCTGACAAAGTGGCGCTCGAGTAAGGTACTCCTCCCGCTATATGTAGCTAGCTACATGTAGCTCTGCAAACACATTCACCAAATCTTTGTGATTGGCTGCTGGCCTAAGGTGTTTGACTGAGTGGTTCCAGGACGTGGAACAACAGGTAACTCTCACAGTCAAACTCAACTTGCATGTTACAGAGGCAAGACTGAGGAGAAGGAGAAGAAGAAAAAACCCACAAATATTTACACAATGTACATAAATGATAGATGTGACTCTAAAAATGCTATTGCTGGTGCGCTGGCGTAGAGGCACTGTGTTTGACTCTGGGCTACGCCATCCTGGGTTTGATCATAAAGAACCCATTTTCACACCCAGAGTACATTCTTCACATCCCAGTGTTCTAAAGGGCACCAAATCTACTTTTCCTAAAAGCTTGTCATATCTAAATGCCTTACCACCCAACCTGACCCACACATCTGGAATGCCATGAAATATTCTTGGCACATTTAATTTTTTCCTTTGAAACAAACTTTGATAGCGATAAATCAATAAAGTACCATGAGCTTTGATCAGATTTGCCACCATCTTCGTCCTCACTGCTGTACTGTGTGTTGACATCAGCAATGTACTCTTCCCCATCATCACTGCCTTCAGGCACAGTATCATCATCATGATCATGCATGATTCGCAACAAATCTTCCTCTGGATGCTTCGAAGATGTCTACGAAGAGGATTAACATTTTTCATTTACTTTAGGCCTATCAGATATAGATTATTACACAATAAAACACATCATATGACAACTACTAGCAATAGCCTAGTTCTAATTGTGAAAAGGTATAGCCTACCGTAAAGTACAACTGTATTTGAATATTATGTCCCGAAAAGAAATAGGCCCCTACTTGCTTCTACACCTGTGCCCCTGAAGCTCCTATCCTCCACACACAAATACTAAATTCTAACCCTATCCTATCTCAAACCAAATCATAAAATAATCCAAGGTACAATATAGCCTATCTTAGTATCTATTCATTTAAATAGGCCTACCTATCAATTTTCAACATGTGTATTATTAAGGAAACCCTCTCCTGATGCTTGATGTCCACTGTAAAGGAGGTATCTATTTATACAAACATCACCTTCATGGTGTCCACATACAGTGGACAACGGTTCACACTAAAAAAAACCTTCAATATCTACATCACAAAAGTTCACCTATTTCCCACTTTCCAACTCCATGGCCATCCTGTTTAATAATATTTATGACAGAGGCAGAATAAAGAACAAAATGTAACAAAACTAAGAAAGGACGAAAATATGTGAAATTTCAAGTCTCTTATTGGTTGGTAAACTCTTCACGAAATGAAAGACAGAGACGGCGCAGATGTGTGTTTGTGATATACATCGCAGTATCATCATATGGACAAAATCTGACCTTAAGAGAGCTACGAAAAGGAAGAAGAGAGAGAAAAAGAGGATATTAGGCCATGGGACCAAAATCCTAGCTAGTCTCTAAAGTAAATTTTGTTACGCACCCCCTAGGGAAAATCTAGGTATGGAGTCAAGATAACTGGATATGGAAATCCTCCCTTATTGTCTATGAAAGTCCTATGAAAAATACTATTTGAAGCTATGTAGTGTTTTGAACTACTCATATGAACTCTGAAAATCAAACAAAACTCACTTGAAAAATCCTCATGACTTCAATGTGTACTTTTTTTCTGGTCTGCAATTGTAAAATTGCTAGTCATTACAAAAAAAAAGTGGCACGGGGACTCCAGCACACATTACCCTACATAGCTACACTACGTGTGCCGTTTGAATATGTGGTTGCGAGAGCACTTTTCCCATGACATGGACGATCCTAAGTCTAATACTAAGTACCAGTTGCCCCTTAAGATCTAAGGAAGTAGGTTCTAATCCGTATGTTTTGTCCGGCCTACCCCCGACCAAACTCCACCCCAACTCTCAGTCCCTCAGAAGCGCCTCAAGGGAGGAAACTCGCCAGACCCTAAGCTTTACAGGCTAGTTGGGCATGACTAGCCGTGCGAGTACCTTGGTCGACCGCCGACCTCGACGCTACATGGAAGCAGGAGCCAGTGACCACCCGGGTTTCCCCAAAGTGGCTGTTCTGTACTATAAATAAATTTGGGTTTTCTTATATGACACAAAATCCACACACTGTCGGCCATTATGGGTTTGACCTCATTATGCATAAACTCAGATATTAAATCCACCCCTTTACTAGAACTATTAAAAACTTTTTGTTTTAATTTAAATGTTTATGCTTATTAATGTTTCCTAAGATAAATGTCTCCCAATACAGCATAGCTTCATAATTTTGCATTCTCAAAAAGACTATACCCCCATCACATGATTATCGTCCTTTGCCCTTGGCACAATCCTAGCTTTTCCAGCAAACCGGAAGTAGGAGCGATACTATTTATTTATTCGATTACAAATTACATCATTGAATATGACAACAAATTCAATGTCTATTTTGGAAAATAATCCTGTGTCTCCATCCCTGTTCTTGCAATCACATATTCCTCATGACAATCAGCAGCTCCTACCTCCCCCCCCCTCCCCCCCCCCCCTTTTTTTCCATAATACAAGATTTGAGAATGACTTCATGTCGGATCTGATATTAAAATAAATTCATTATTAAGTGATCAATGTCAAAATTAACATAGGAAGGGGGGGGGGTGAGCATCCTTATCCCTCCCTTAACACTTTCGACTCATTGACCCTCAAAATTGGAAACAAGATACAAATGAACCCAAGAAATATAACAGAACGTCGATGGAACTGATACAGTTGTCAACTCGGACGTGACAATCGATGTACATTTGGTGAATAAGAAGACGCCAGACTCAAATGATACCAGGCCTGATAACAAACATCAATAATGAGAATTATAAAAATAGGAGGAAATTGTCACTTGGATATAGAAATAAAACAAAAAAGACAAGTCTGTGAAATGTTCTCGGCATCCATCAAATCTATATTATTATAAAAAATGTACCACTCATGCAACACGGAATGAAATTTTGAAGGTGCCTGCTTTTCAACCTGCAGAAAGTGCTTTTTTTTAAATCACGATTCAAAATCAAATCACTTTTTGATTCATCAGCTCATTCATTCGGTGGTGATTCAAATTAGCATATCTTATTCGAATCACAAAAAATCTACTAACTGATTCAAACCATGCCCATCAATACATTGCATGCCTTGGTGCGCACAGGGTACAATGTGCACTGGTAATATTAAGCCTGCTTTCTTTTATCAACTACACAATAGACCACTGCCCCCTCAGGTGGTTGGTATGGAAACTTGTTTCAATTCTGTGTTTTTTACACTCTTGAATATCTCATCTCCATTTTGTTTTGCTTAGTATTTTGACGTAAGATGTGTTTTATCTATGACTTGTGTTTTGTCAGTGTCTATTGAAGGAAGAAAAAATTAATGACTAGAAAATAGAAAAATGTTGAGGTAATATGGAGTAAACAGAAAACAGCTGCGATATAAAATATGAATAAAATGTCTTTCATTTGTTTGTATTTACCAAGGCTCTGGAATAATTTGCTGTTCTTGCTTTGTACTATCCAGCCCATGGTCAAGGTTGCAGAGAACCAATTTCACACAGTGACAGCTAATGCGCCAGTCATGAATGTAAAGATTAGCTTTGCCTTGTAGGCGTCTGAAGAAAAAGAGAAATTAACATAGCAATAAAAAGTCACAGCACTGGGGTGCTTAAGCATAGTGCGAGGTGATGTGTAAAGGTTAACATTGTTATTGATGTAACCAAGGAAATTCAATTGAATTCTGTCAATAACGGAAAGTACGCGCTGAATTATTCAATTTCCAAACGCTCATCTGCAGGGCATGAAGGGCTGTGAATCGGTGTCCTTCATGAAAAAAAAAAATTAAAATATCCCAAACAAACCTGTTACTTTTTGATACTCAGTGATCAACGCGCCGTCGCTTTCATGACAAAGGGGCGAACAGGTAACAACAGATGTACAACGAAAAGGTGAACACTTAACTTACCTGGATGAAAAATTACGAATAAGTCAAATTTGAGATATTTACTATTTTGTGATTGTCAAAAGTATATTACAGGGGGCTTTACCCAACACAAGCAATTTTGATAAATCTCATTTAGTTTTTGTGTTTTGTGATATGCCAAAAAAAGGCAAGAAATTGATGGTGACAGTAGCACAAAATTTTCAAAACTGAATTTCTCGCAACATTGATTTTGGTGGTTCACACCATCGTCATATAGAGAAGTTAAGCTTTCACCTTTTCGTTCTGCAGCTGTTGATATCTATTCGGCCTTCTGTCATCAAATCGACCAAGTTTTACACTGGGAAATAAATCTTAAAAATGGATGATGTGGCCAAAAAGGACTGATTTCAGATTTTAAGTTGGTTAAATCACCACACATATTTGCGAAAGGATACAGTTGTAGCAGCAACTCGCTTCCTAAATATAAACCCAGCCAGCAACCCTTCATCAGTCCGATGTAGATTTTTGGAGAATCTGTAGGATTACCATAGGGGCGGGTTTCCTACATCAGTCCGACATCAGCGCAATGTTGTAACCATTGGACCTACGCAGGACTGATGGCATTCGTATGTGCAAACTTGAGTCGGATTTCCATAGGGTTGCTGGCTGGGAATTTATTTGACATGAAATATGCGTTGTTTGGTTATTACATGAAGGATAATTTGGGCTTCTTGAGGTATATAATATACACGTATACTGTCATGGTTTGAGTGCTATAAATGCCGTGCTGGGTCACGACTTGCAAGGAGTTGATTTATCACGGTCTCGTTGATTATAACCAGCGTAATTTTGTCCTTGAACTGTTCTCGTGAACAGTTTGTTTTTGAAACACTTTTTCTTAGAGATGGAAAGAAAGTGGGGCGAGATAGAATAAATGGATAAGTTAGGAGTGACAGTGCAATTCTCGACCCCGTGATTTTGATGAACACTTAGAAGGGAAGAGAAGGGGTGAATAAGGATAGATAGTTTAAGACGCTTAGTCGCGTTCAGAAATTCGTACATAAAATGTAGAAAGCACGAGGGTTTAAAGATTTCAGTAATTGTTTTGACATTTTAAATTGACCTTGTCTGTTTTTAGTACAAGGCCGTGACCAACTCCCACGTAGAGTATATTAATACTGCGAGATGAGCTCGCATGGATGCACCAATCAAATCTAGGGATTTGGACGGTAATTTGCAGGTGGCTGCACAGTATAAAAGTGTAGCCATACCTATGTCCATTACTCCATACAGAAAACTCCAATCTGTGCAGGCGTCGGCACGATTCTGCCTGAAGAATCCTAAGTCTGTTCTATATCATGTCTAGTCCACTATAGACATTTGAGATGAAGCCATATGCTTGAATGAGATATGCCCACTGCTATTGTCCACTGTTCCCTGGTTTTCTAACACCAGGGACCAAGCGTAAGTGTTTGTCCATTGATGACTCAACAATGAACGAGGAGCTGAACATAAGTTATCCACTAAGACAGGATTGCCGCATATACTAGGAATGCTACCCAAGAATGCAAGACAAAGACTTATATTGACTTGCAACTAGTATGAATGTATAGCATACACATCTGTGAATTGGGATTGATTTGTCTGGATGAGGCTGGGAATTGCCAGCCCATCCTAGAGTAGATCTCTAGACTTAGCTACGTCAGTTTATATTGACGGGCTCGATTCATTATAAGCGGTAGGCACAAATAGCTGAGATGACATCGTCGCCAGAGCTCATATTAGTATATTGATTGATATATAGTAGGCAGACCAGATCTGAGAGATATATAATTAGTACTTAAATTGTTAGTGAGTCAGAATTATCATAATATTATAGGAATCTAGAGAAGACTTCTAGTGACATATTATTGAATTTAGATGTGATGCTGCTGATGTTGTCTTTACTATGTAATAGATCTAGACAAAATTGTTAGGGTAATTAATGTAATTAAATTTGTGGCCCTGCAGGTCTGTTTATGAAACTTATTCAGATTGTTCTTAGTGTGTGGCATGGTACGAAAGATTAAATATTAAATACCTCTCGATTTAAATGCAGTCATAATACCATCATTGAGAAGACCCTCTTCATAACAGCTAGAGGGGACTTTAGTACCAGAACCCTAACACTGGAGGGCACTATCACCCAGTCCAGATTCGTAACATATACATACTTCTTAAATAGTGTACTGCCATCACAGGACAACAGTGATCTGCATTGTTAAAGCTGCTGAAGATTAAGCAATAAGACACAGTGTTTGCAGTCTAATCCATAGGCAAATTCTAGTTACCATTAAATCAAAAATTGTCTTGCTAGATAACATAACATTTTTACACTGATAATATTCATGCCTATTTGCTTATAAATAGGCTTTGGAGACACCCGAAGCGTTGTTTTCGTTTCCGAAGCTACTTGGAGCCAATTTTTCATTTAAATAGTAAAATGCAAATTAAACCGTCGGTTCGATGTAGTAACCAGCGGATCTACGTAAGGACGATATCATTCCTATGTGCAAACTTGACGTCAGTCCTTCGCCTCGGATTTCCGTAATTTTGCTGCCTGGGAGAGGACTGACATGAACGGAGGTGGAAATCCAGTAGCATAAAACAACAAAGAAAAAAGGTAAATTTGATTATGTTATTAATTAATATATTTCCTTTGACCCTTCGGATGAAGCGTTCACAAGTCACAACTAATCCACTCAAATAAGTCGACATTATTAAATATTAAAACATTATAATTATAATGTATTTGATGAGAATCCGGGGATGGATCGGGATGGATGACGACTTCCACTTAGCAAATCTAACATGCATATATCTGGAGTGCCCCCCCCCCCCCAATTTTCAAGTAAAAAAAAACCTAGGCCAATATTTCCTTTAAAAAAAAAAAAAAAACTCCAGTTATCATTATTCTGTCTCTTCCTACAAAAGTAATAAATAACCTGTAAAAGTATTCAGTCAATAAGCACTCACTATGTCATGATGGAAAAAACACTCACCCTTGATCATAGCTAAAGCTGTGAGATATCCAACTCTCAAACACCTGGAAAGGGTTACTATTTTATGCATTTAGTGTTCGCGAGCCTATAGCAGTTAGAAGTCTTTGTAAAAGGCACATGCCTTCATCTGTAGAGCAGAAACAAGTTTAACTTGCTTAGAAATTCACAAATAGCACGGACAAAACCGCTATATTCCGTGGTTTTGGAGAATGGGACTAGGGGGGGGGGGGGCAGGTCACGTTTTTGTTCTCATTGCATGAGAAAAAAAACAACCTTGACCCATTTCAGGAAACGCAAAAACGGGACATGTGATGGCCCATTCCATGTGACGTGTGTTACACCCGAACATCCGGTTTTCGCCTTGCTATCTTCCATAATAGAACAAATTATTAAATGAGATATTTATCATTTAAACCTTTTCGACAATAAAAAATAAAAAAAAAAGGCCACTCTACAAGTCTTTATCTTTCATTAAAAAACTTTAAAGTAAGATCTAAGTCAACATGGTGCTTGGCGTGGTGTAACGTGTAGGCCTATTACAATCATGAAAAGAGATTCTATAGTTTAAGTAACATTTTCAGGGATTTCTGTGAATGTAATCAAAGAATTTCACCTATATTTTTATGCTCTACTTGTAAATGACTGCTATGAAATTCTATATTACATACATGTAATTAATAAATGCCGTGACGTATATTACATTTTTTTTTATGACGTATTAGATTTTCACCTTTCAAGTGCCATTTTTTTTTCAGGAATAAAAGTAAGTTTTGGATTTAAGATTGAATGTTGAACAATTTACAGTAATTTATTATGTTAGTTTGTAATAGGTTGTTATGTGTGTGAAATATTTATTGCTAGAGGAAAACTTTATCATGCAAAGTGTGATGTGTGTTACACAAAACCAATGATGCCTTTTGGATTCTTTGTAGTCAAAACCCAAGTCTGAAATAAAATGTTCTTATTATTTTTGCATTATTAAAATGTCAATGCAATACAGATCTAAGAAGGGACAAACAACTGATCACATCAGTTACATGTTATTAAACATAAAATTACAAATTGTATTGAATATTTCCGTTTCTCAGTATGAAATATTGTTCTCAGAAAACATGCAGTAAAATTATGAAATCCAGTTTGTTTTCTTCCTCCGAAGACATTTTCTTGTCAACAAACCATTTTAGAAGTTATACCAAGGATTTTTTACTTGATATTTCAAATTCCGTGTTTTTTCTTACTGGTTGACATTTTTCATGGAATGGGCCTGATGCAGAGTGAGTCGCTGGATGTCTCCGTGCTCGTGAGTACTGGCGGATGTGTGAGTTCGTGAGTTCTTTGAGAGTGAGTGAGTGAATGAAGGTATAAATGAGTGAGAAATGTGTGAAGGAACGACGAAAGCAGGCCAGATCATGGCTTACTTGACACATTGTAAAAACAAACAAACAAAACAGAGTTATTATCACAGACTTATAATTTGGCAGACGCACAATCCCCATTGAGCGACGTCACAAAACTGGTTCTCGACCCGCCATTTTGTTTTGTCGTATGATACCTCGTATCTATAGACGCTGCCCACTGTGCGCTGCGTTGCATTGTGCGAAGTTGGCTATCAATATGAATATCATACCGTGTACCCTTGTTAATCGTGTATTGTGTCATTTTTAAGATTTCAGCTGAATGGAAATCAAGACTAGAGGTCTACTAGAGATGCTAAATCTAGACATAGATCTATTTTAAATGTAATCAGTTTCTTAAGTTAGGAAAATCTAGGTCTATGGTGACGTACCCTCATTTCGGCCTCTAATGCTTTTAAAATTGCAATCTTATTAGCCTAATAAAGAACAAGTGATTCATTTGAACATGTGCTTTCTCCGTGTTCAGACTGAAATAAAAAATAATTTAAGGCTTGTCAGTAATTTCCAGTGTTCGAATCTTCCGAAAGGTGGGCACATCACCATAGGCTATCTAGATCACGAGTATTTTATAACTTGCGAAACTTGTGGCACGGTTACGAACACACGTGTCGCAACATGTATGTGTGGTAGTGAGCAGGTTCTGCCTTGCCTCATTTTGGGTTGCATTTCTCGTGAGGATTACAGTGTGATCCCAAGTCTGCATGTGGATGAGTGGGTGGATGATTGGATGAATGGATAAGTGGATGGATGGATGAATGAATGGATGGATGATAAATAAGGAGACTGATTAATGAATGGATACACTGGTAAATGGATGATAGATGGATGAATGAATGCATGAATGGATGGGTGGATGAACGGCCAAACGGACCGGCGGATGGATGGATAGATGGATGGCTAAATGAATGGCGACATCTAACTAGCTTGCTATCATGTAGAATTAGACCTACTTTCCTCCATGTCGAAAGATAAAAAATGTGCGTAGTGACCATGAGGTCCCGAGGAAACCACAGAATGATGTAAACAGCTGTCGCATACGACAAATTAAAATGGCGGACCGAGCGTTGGCGGAACATACCGAAGAGGCGATTTGTAATTCTGTGTTATATTTATTCTGTGGTTATTATTCAGTTTTGGTGGGCGTGATGTCAAACTCAAGTTATATTTTAAGTTTGAGAACTTACCCAGCCAGCTTACCTACATCAATCCGATGCAGATTCGTAAAGGATTTTCGTGGGGTTGGTAAGATTAATATAGGGGCGGATTCCCTACGTGAGACCGACGTGGCTGCGGTGTCGTAACCAGCAGATCTATGTAGGAATGATGTCATTCCTAGTAGCAAGTTTGACGTCAACTCTACGCGTCGGATTTGATAAAGGGTTGCTGATTGTATAGAGTCGACCAAGAGCGGATGAGAATTAAGGAAATCTTAGGGCCATTTGACTGTTTTTGAGACAAAAAAAAATAAAAAAACCAGAATTTCAATATAAACCAATAGAATTTAATTAATTCTTGCAATGCTGGAATCAATTCTTTGAGTTAATCATTAAAATGATAAATTGGATTGATTTATTAGTGATCTTATTTTTCCCAAAAAGCAGTCAAATTGCACTTAGGCCCCTTTTTAATTCTAATCCCCTTAATTTATAAGAGCTGAGATCTGATTAGGGGAGATAGAGGGAAGAAAATGTATGACTTTCTGTGGCACACTTTCCCCACCGTCCTTCTGGAAACTATAGAAAAACGATAATTATAATATCTTCTGGATCCCTTAATTCCTTCCGGAGTTGTGGGGGCACTGCACTAGTGAGCGTCTCATCAACTGCCACCACCTCTGGCGGCTATGGGCAAGGGCCTATGTTTCTCCTGTCAATTCTCTAATATACCTATTGTCTGGCCATGTCTTTCTTTGTCTGCCCCATCTTCTCGTTCATTGAACTGCACCCTGGAGGATGGTCTTTGATAGTCCACTGGCTATTGTCACATGTCCATACCATTTCAACTACATGTATATTATTCAATTATAATGTAGAAAATGGTCAATCCGAGAACAATGTATTGAACTGTACGTGTATGTTCTGGACCTAAGGGTGAAAGACAATGTCTCTTCCCTTCCATTTTTTTTTCCAATTATTGGCGCACTTGGTGATTGGTAAAACGCGCGGGATTTATTATTTTTTTTATTAAGTTTAACATTTTTACTGATTTGCTAACACATGGACAACTTTTCCCTATCCCCGAGATAATTCTGCCATTTTACGTCAAGAAAACCATAATTATTATGCCCTTCTTGGTCAAATTCACTTATTGACCTGACCGGTTTATAGAATGGGCTCTATTTTTCCATCTGGGTTCTAATTCTGTGGGACTTGTAGTTTCTTTTAGTAATCACTGAATGAAGACTGGACAAAGAATAAAGTAGAGCAATGCGAGTTTTTGTTGTCTTTTGTATCTCCTGCAAACATTCTGTTTTGGCATGTGCAGTGTTGTTGTTTTTTTCAGAACACGAAAGAATTATAATCAACATATCGTAAAGGAAGTAAGGCCTTCCATGTAATCACGAAAGGCCTTTTAACCTCTGATCCCTAAATTCTACAAAATATTAGATTACGCATAGAAAGAGGTAAAGTTGTACGCATATATATTTCAAAAGGTCTCGATGTTCACTTTATTTCTAATACTTTCGTTGAAATGATATTGAGCCACAACTGAGTTGAACCAAAGAACTTAACTATACTGACCAGTATAGTTAAGTTCTTTGGAGTTGAACAGAAGAATGCGGCCTGACATTTTCTTCAACGATGCTGTCGCTAAACATAAAATTTGGATCGGATCACGAAGCCAAAACAAAGACATCAACACAAACGGCACGTGTTTCGTTTGTTTCTGTCATTCAGTGTTCCCAGATTGGGAGAGAAACCGCGGAATCTATAATACATGTATAATGTAACGTTTTTTTTATTAGGCCACCTGCAGTAACCAAATTTTGCTTTGTAGGTTTTGTCACAAATCCCAGACTGGGAGATGTAATAAGTATAACAGGACAACAATCACGAACGAACATGTATAACACTTAACAGAACAACCCATCAGACTCACACATTTATTAAACATAAATATAAAGATAACAATGCAATGACATACGTTAGATCACTTAATTAAACTGCCGTCCACGGCCTTCTCCCGTAAGCACACTTCCTCGGGTCCACAACCCGGTAATTACTCTAAAGACACCTCGGCCTCAGCCTCTCCACTCCCGGTCTTAATGACACACTAATATTCTTTCACTCCACAGTCTCTCAATAGCGCCTCCCTATGGCAATACACCTTAGCCTCCTATACACTTCACGTGGCCATAACACGTTAATACTTCAATTCACACAGTAATACATCCATGTCACAGTAGTACATCTTAATAGCACATTACAAGCATATATACATCCCTGTCGGTGGCCAGACTGCCACGACTCATGTGCTGCGACAGCGTCACTCCTGGCCTATGTGTGGCCTTCGGCCCTATGCTGGCCTATCCCCTGTGCTCACCGACGCGGCTCTTCGGCCCGTCCCCGACACCTACAAGAATAACATGACATTGGTATAATACCATACCATTTCTAATCACTTCACCCTCATTACAACTCATGAAGCGTACACACAATAGTTCACATTTCACTCACCAAACATCTTACGGTAACACACCTCCACCGTAGTACACAATACTCACTCTCGCTACAAATCCATGAACTCAACTTTCATCTATCGCTCATGGCGCACATTGCTATATACAGTATCAAGGACTTCCACATTCCTCACATATACTTATTTACATCATGGTCATAGACGAATATAATACATCAATCATAACTATTATCAATCATCGTTTCACCTACCAGTCATCACTGGAAAAAACTCTCTCACTAGTCTTCCGACTGCTCCCCTTATGTTCGCCCTCTGGGGCTTTCTCTTGCGTCCGCTTTCTAAGGACGTCTTAGTGTGCAGTGATAGTAATACAGCGCTCTCGCCTCATTCAGACCCCCCCCCCCCTCCACTCACAACATGCACGCTTTAACGTTAGCTAACAGAAGTCAATATAGGTGAGCAGCCTCACTATCCCGTGAGTCATTCCCTCACTTCCATGCCCCCGTAATCTCTGAATTCCGCTCACTCCACTCGTGACAGGTTTCAAATATCATGGAGGGCGCACCGAAGTTAGTATTTTTGTTTAATATTTTTGTTTTTGAACGTATGGAAAATAGAAAATGCATTGTTCCATCGTGCTGCTAGCAGTTCTAATTTCATTCTCCATCTTGGCCGTTGGCGTCATTCTGTTACACTGACATCGTACGTCATAAAAAGTAACCATATCAAGCGTTCAATTTGGTGCGTAGCGTCATGGTGCGCATGAGTTCTGAAGCAAAACTGTACGCTATCACTTTATTATATTAAAGAGGGGGTACATAATCTAGTATAAAATACTCATCATCGACGGGGTAACGTTGTGGACTTCAGCCAAGGAGGTTATAAATAGCACTAGTCCTTGTCTTCAGCGCATCTGTAACAGTAACATTAACTCTGAACAGACTAGGTTTCGCCTCGGGATTATCAATACAGTGTGACTGCAGTGGGTGTTCGTGTAGCCTCGCCTCAGCCGTGATGACTCTGTGATACACATAAGTAAAGGGATAAAACCACCCCGCTGTAAACCGCTATCTGTGCCAAAAGAAAGTTGCTTCCCTTTACCAAGTACATGTACATGACTGTATACAGTCTGTCTTTTAATCATTCCTTCTTACACAGAAGTTCAAATACACGGTAATTCATCACACACATCCTTTTAGTTGTGTGTAACTGTGGAAGGGACAAGTTATACATAATAAGAAAAGTTAAATAAGTGATATATCTGAAGTAAATATACTTGTTTACACAATGCCTGCAAAACTCCAAGCAGATTTTTAGATGAGCCAAATTATTAAGGCCACAGCTATGCTCCAATATTCTCTTTAGTTTTCATAGTTAACAATGGCTGACTCGACAATTCAGACAACATAGTTAACCGCACTATAATTTTATCCTGTAACTTCCTCTAGCAGTGGGGCTGGGGGAGGGGACGAGGCAGTTACGGTACCACTTTTGTCCCCTTGTAAATTCAGCCCCTGCTTTACTACACTGAATGTCTACAAATTTAAATAATAAAAGGGTGCATGATTTTGTATGCTTCCGCTGCCCAATTCTGATACATCTGCCGAGCCATTCTATTTCATTACTGATTGTTTCTGATCACCTCTCTCAGATTTTGGAAAAACACGCCGTTTAACCTATAAATAGATAGCACATCACTATCGAATTTACATTTCTTTTCTTTTTATCATCTTTATTGTCAATATTATCTTCCTCTTGACCTTGTAGCCACTTCATCATTAAGAACATTAAAGTTAATGGATCTTTACAAAATTTGCCCCTATATGGTATCAAATTTCTCATCATTTACTTTTTTGTCCATTGCTCTCTTTTGGCTTCTACTTAGTCTTGCTCCTCTTTTTCTTCCTTCAGAGACAAATTGTTTGATAATTAACTCTTTAAGATCAGAATTATTTTTGTGTTTGTACAGACTTTTTTCATAGACCATATTTACAGATAACACGGTGTACATTGGTCTGTCATTTTGGGCTAGACCTAGCGATGCAGTGTGCGTTGATCCGTCTTATAGAGTTGAGATTTATCGGTGCACTTTAAGATGTTGCGAAATTTTATACTATAGAAATAAACGAATGCATTGAATGATTGATTTATGACTGAACTTTATGTGTGTTCTACTTACTATTGATACGCACAGCAGTCAAGTAATACCAGATGTTTCACACACGTTAGAGTTCATAACTTCTGTGAAAATAGACTCAAAATTTCTCTTCTCTTATTCGCACGCAGGCTACTTGTGGACAAAGCCACACCTGGAGAATTATATGGAAAAACATAAGAGTTGTCCGTGTTGTTTTCCAACCAGAGTTTATTTTCAGAAATGTGTCACATGTGGAGCAGAAAGGCTTTTGTTGCCCATTTGCTGCAGTTATAACTAGAGCTGTCTTAATGCATGGCCACGCTGGGAAGTTAACCGGGGGGCCCCAAGGGCTTAGGAGGCCCCATTCTTACAAATTTACACTGTTACTTGGCCCAGGGACCCATAATGACGTTAAGATGGCTCTAGTTTTAACAAATATGTAAGAGTAAATTTACTAAGAGAAAACATGTTGAGATATTACAAAAACAATGAAATAACAGTATGATAAGAGGAAAACTTCTTTGTCCATATCGTCACCATGCTGCAAGACTTACGTAATAACATTTTTGGCCAAAATCACTTTTTTCGTTCTTTGGGTCTGAAAATCAATGGCGAACCTTGTGTCAAAAGCTCATGGCTCAATTCCTATAAATAATATTGCAATAATCAAGTCCATTGTCAGTAGAATTTGCTGGCGACAATAAGCCACAGAAAAGCAGTTTTTTGGCTCTCCTGTAAAATTTTTCAAAATGTTAGTTACGGGAGTCTTGCAGCATAGTGACAATATGTTTTCTTTGCTCATGAAATAAGTTTTCACTGACGTTAAAATACTATGCTCTGTGGATGAATGGGTGGGATGGATGGATGGTTGGGTGGATGGATCAATGGATGGAATGCTGGATGGATGCACAGATGGATGGACGGATGGATGAACAAATGCATATAGAGAGATAATATGTATATCTTTAAATCTTTTTTTACTTCAGTTTCCTCATAATTGATTTCATCCCACATGACAATTATCTTAATTTTTTTGTTTCTTAACCCTTTCCTGCCTAAGGCTGGCAAAAAGTATAAAAGTCTAATGCCTAAGAAGGGGCTTTCTCCATTTTTCATGCCCAGATACCTAAGCAAAGGGAAATACGACATATTTTTAAAAAAATATCTGTGCACCTAATTATTATCCAGTGATGATGAAAATGGTACCAAGATGTAGATAAATGAAGGCCCTTTTAGAAAATATAATATGCATGTCTGTGAGTTGAATTCAAATTTGATTACTGCAATAAAAAAAAGTTGAAACTCAAAAGGTACCATTTTGTTGATTTTTTCTGCACACATTGTCCCAAAATGTCATTTTTTAAAGACTTTGTGATATTTGCTATAACAGCGACCACCTTGTAAATGAATATTAACCCTAGTCCTGCGCAACATGCGAGACACGGGAGGCCATTATTTTGTCCGACACGCTTAACCGCGGGTCCTGCGGGAGGCCACATTTTTGTATAGCAATGGTGCGCCTCGCGCTTTGGTTATTCGGTGCCAAGGCTGTCGTTGTTGTTTTTTCACGTTTTTTTTCCACACAATTTTCGCGTGTTTATCCATCCTGTCACCCCTACTATATCTAACAAAATGGTATCATCCGATTACGTTTATTACGATGCAACTATTTGCAACTATTCGTCATACTCGTGTAATAGTACTGACGGTCTGAAGTTTGAACTGGGGAAAATCTTGGGGAAACTTTTACTTTGATGCTGGTTGTCGTCTAAATGTGAAATGAGAAGAAAGGGGCCATGTGCGTATTTGAGACGCCGTTCTATGTCTGTAATTATGAATTCCGATGTAATATTAGGGAATGCTGCATAAGGGCGTCTGTCAGTAGGTTTTTCATCAGGGAAAACTGGGAGAAAATGACCGACTTTGTTGTTGGTCGTTGTCTTTATTTGATGTGGTAATTAGAGAGATATTGTGTTCCTTTGATTAAACCGCTTTTTAGTACATATATGTGCTCTACGACCTGGAACTGGAAATCAAATCTCTCGCTAAAACTAACATTATAGTAAGTGGACGCTTTACATAGTAGAGGAGGGAGAAGGCAATGTCACGATACATGTGGTTAGTAAATTAAGCGAATGGCTTAAAAAATAATTTGTTCACCTGAATGGCCTGACATAGGGACAGAAAAAGCGCAGAGGTCTTGGGAAAATGATAAAACGTGTTAAACGGCATGTAAATGCAGAAAATTCTTGATTTGGGGCCTTCCATTTCACAATAAAACCTACTGCATATCATCACAAGTACTTTATCCAAATATCATAGGGGTCCCTTACGATTTATCCACCACTATTGTTGTTATTGCGTCCTGAAGTACACGATGCAGGTGTTCACAAGGACCCGATTGACCCGACCGCCGAGGTTATCGGCAACACGTGAATGATCGGCTGACTGGCCGCTGGCTATCCCCGCACGGGGCGTTACGTGGACGATTTCACTCAATGCAGGACGAGGGTTATTAAGGAAGCAACCAGTGAATTTGATGTGGAAACAACACAACAGCTGACCAACCTGTTTCCATATCCGATGTTCAGTGATTAAAAAAACTTCACTGCAAAAAAAAGTTCACAAGCTAGACGTATCTGGTTTTTTTCTAACTAAAGAACAGACATCTCCTTCCTAACATGGCTCTAAATGAGGCTGCCAATGAGATAAAACTACTAAGAGACTTTATAAATAGCACACTGATAGGAGGTGCATTCCGGCACATTAAGCTGACATGAGCATGGTCACATTTAATCGCATTACACAAATGCAAGCATGTCGCATCGGGGCGCATTAGGCAGAAATGGGTTAATCTTCTATTCCACTACTCTGTCTAAACTCAGCAAAGCTATTCCAATTCATAATACAGGTTGCAATAATTTACTGTTATATATGGAACACTTAATTAATAGGACATTACTAATGTCTGCAGCATTCAATACAGTGTAATGCTATGATAGACATGGTACAATTTCAAGTGCGTACAAAAAACATGTAAGAGGCAAACAAGACATTCAAATTTCAATGTTCAATTCTACATAAAAAAGTTACTTTTTGTAATGAAGAAATGGCCACAGAATGAACATAAGTATACTTGAAGCCTATAACAATAACAGACACATGAAAATATCATGAACGAGGAAATTATTATTTGGAAATTACAATGAGCTTAACTATTGACTATGATTGATGAGAACACACAAATTTTTTTTGAGTTAACACACTCTAACTCAGAGGCTCAGTGCTGGAAAAAATTAATGCAGAAATAAACAGAAACAGGTGGTCTAAGACTTTTGCGGCTGCTTGCCACTTGTGACCTCATTTCCTGTGCGAGATTTTCATTGGGTGAAGAGAAGCTGATGTCATCATCTGAGGTTCCCAGATGTTCTCCTTAATATGATCACCATCGCTGTCTTTGAGGGAGGCATGGTCAGGATCACAGTCCATGTTTCTGATCCTGATGCTGAATGAGGGGTGGATGGATGTGTCTAAAGCTGCTGTGATATCTCCAGCACAGACACAGCAATACATTCCACAGAAACCGAGACACAACTGAAAAGTAAGTGGAAAATATTTACATGATGAAGAAAACGTCACTTGGAGACAGCCCAAAACAGCCCTGATAAGGGCTGAAAATTAGTTGAAAGAGATTCAGAAACCTGAAAGCCAAAATTTCCAAAGTGTACATTCCCCAGTCTTGAAAAGAAGAACAGTACAGGAATAGCTATAGTAAATGACATCACCAGGTAGTCTTTGATACCCACTGACCCAGTCTGAACCACAAAAGTGTGAGTTAGCCTTTTACGTACACCATTATTTTATCCCCGATCCGCATGTCCTGGGTGGTTTTGTAGACATAGTGCTATATAAAGGAAAATATACGTTTGGGCTGATCTGTATGTACTGGGTAGTTTGTAGACATACATTCCTTACAGTGACGAGAACCATCCTTAATGAAATAATATATCCTAATATTTCATGAGTATGTAACTGCATACAAGTGCAGCTAACATACGAGTAGAGCCAGGGTATTCCAGTTCAACCTTTACATAAGCCAAAGTCTTCATGTTTACAGTTGGCTTTGGTAATTCAGTCAGATTTCCTGCAAATTTTCATGCATCAATCATCTTTGTCACAACAGTGATCACAGACACACCACACTAATGTGCTCTTTTTTAGAAATATTTTTTACAGTTAGGGATAGGATTAGGTTTTTGGTCACACTGTATAGGAAATAGCCTAGCACTGACCCAGCCAGCGTCCAAAAGTCAATCCGACATAGATTTGAATAGGATTTCTGCAGGGTTGGTAGGATTACCATAAGGGCTGGTTCCCAACATCAAACCAATGTTGGCACAATGTCAGCATAATATCACAACCAGCAGATCCAGTAAGGAATGATGTCATTTCTATGTACAAACTTGACATCAATCCCACAATTCTAATTTCCATAGGTCTGCTGGCTGGGGATTAATTTCAATCAAAAGCATGCTATCCCACCTGTATATATTGTCACCTATACCTGCAACTGTAGTAATGGGTTTTGGCTACTTTTCAGGACAAGCAAACAAACTTTTATTTCGGCACAGCTGGTCTGGTGACGATGACTTTTTGGTAGTTTGCTATTTGATTATTTTTTTGGCTTAGGAGTTTAGAAGCAAGATCATTCGATGTGGCTTTGAAAGTAGCTCTGAATGTAGTTGAACATATACATATACACAAAAATTGAACTTTTGAGTTACTACAGTCTTAGCATGGGTGCCAGCAAGAGAGCCGTCTGAAAACTGAAAATCACTTTGACCAAATCAGCCAAACCTGAAGTCGCGGGCACCGAGCAACGCAGTGATAAAACAACAGACCTACCAACTAAATCACCATGACACCTAAATCGCGTACACCAATGCACTATAAAAGCAATTTTCAAATACATCTATCAGAGAAAAAAACACTTCACACGTCACAATAATGTACAACGGTTACTAAGTATTTGTGCACACCTATAACTTTCCTTGTTCATGCAAAATGTGTGTGACTGCAGCAGAGTTTGTTCTGTAAGGTGAATATTATTTCCTACTTAATTTTTTTTGGAATGTGGGAAAAATTTCTCCAATAAGTTTGTAAAACCTATCACAAACACACAACGCACAATACATGTAACCATTGCTTTTGTGCGTGTTTATTAATGTATATTTTTGTGTCTCTTGAGCCAATAAATGAGATCCTGTTGTCTCCTTTTCAATTCAACACCGCTAAGCTGGGTTTTCCTTTGTACGGAAATGGAAACAGCAACGGAAACGTCAAAAACCCATCAAGTAGTGAAACAGAACTACATGTACTGGTACTTAAAGGAGGTTTGACGTTTTTGTTTCCGTACACATGAAAACACGGCTTTAGCAGTATACCGTTGCTTGACTCGCACTGCTTATGGCCCCCGTGGTTATAATAGAAGCATCAGACTTTTAGGCCTCACTCACGCTTGATGTATAAGTACCGTTTATTGGACTGAATGAAGTGAAATCCGGCTATGCCGATGATATTGATGCCGGAAAACTAAAAAAAGTAGAACAATCTGAGGCCTTTGTAAACTAAAGCCTTCGTCATCGGGCTTATCTAAACTGGTACGATTGTAACATCTGAAGTTGTTCTCACGTTATAGTGGGGGGGAATTAGTTGATCTAACTACAACCCTTTAGAAAATGAAACTATTACAGCTGTAAAAAAAATAAACACGAGATCCGACGATCGATTAAATAATACTAAAGTTTAATAGCTGTATACTGAACAATAAAATGCTAGGAAGGCACCAGCGAACAACTAAATATCCTACGCCACACGAGTAGGAAAACTCACTTACTCACCGACCACCACTCACATGGGTCTATATATATATAGGTATTTCTATAGAAAGTTCCAGAAATAAATGTAACTTCTGCCCTCGCCCGAAACACACAAACTAACCAATCACCTATCAATACGTCACCAGGTTACATCACTCAAGGCCAAATCTGGCATAAACATCTATATCTACAATGTTATCGAATGTTCGGGAACATACTAATATTTACGAAAACCCAACAACGACCAAGCGGGGAAAAAAACTACTTACAAGAAAGGGAGGGCAAGGTCACTCTGGCGAACGTCAACAATAAGAGGAAAAAGAAGTGAACACATGCTCAGCCACAAGCAACGGAGGAGGGAAAGGGGTAGCCCGCAGATGCTACAACGATGATTATTGGTGGGCTAGCTGTACAACGTGTATTGGTACAGATCTAGGGGACATGCTTGACCTTGATCTAGATTCTAGGTTTTTTCGTAACAGCAGTAACACGTCAAATCAGTCCGCACAACACGTTCACAATACACGCGGAACCAAGCAACCGGGTATTCCAAATGAAAGCATCCATCGTCAATCGATAATAAATGTTCGTAGATGTACCATTGCAGGTGTCTATAGCATTAATTCTGGCGACGGCCTGACACACGAGACGAAGTCAGGGCAACACATGATAAACTACGTCCACTCAAACGAAGCAGGTCTTGACCGGACACAATACGTGACTCTTCGCTCATTTTCAAGTTCGCGTTGTTGACAGCGTGACGAAGAGCTACTGATGCACATGAAGCACCTGATCAAAAACTGCACATCAGCCAGAACACAACGGTAGCCTTGTGCTAATGATACGCCTTTGGACGGGGTAGAAATCTATGCTAAAAATAGATGCAAATTAGGCCGATATCTCGAGCACACACTTGCGCTTTTTTGTTTTGATTAACCAGGTTTTTTGGTCTTTTTGCTTTTCAATTCTTCACATCGCGAAACTGGAAAATTTGTTGGGGGATACAGCGAAACCGGAATTCCGGTATATACCGGAGGTCTAGCATCCATGAGTCTTAGGGAATGGTGACGATATGTATGGGATTAGAACAGTCAACCAGGCCAGATAAACCATTTCCTCAATAAAGCTTACTTACCAGGTACTGTTTTGAGCCAAGAAGGCATTTGTCTGAGAGGAGACTGTCACGATAACGTGCGTGAAGATGGTCACGACCACGTGTGTGATGAGTACCTAACTTATTTACCTTTCAAACCCAGCTAACAAGCCAAGCAAGCAGACCAGCGATCAACGGACACATGGAGTGAGATTTAAATTAAACGATATTTAATACTAAATGTATGACAAAATTTATGTCAAAACATTCAACTCATGATAATCACATACATAATCACAAAAACAGAGATACTTCAAATGCACTCTTGGGGATCATGGCTATTCTCTATTCCCCTCTGTCTATAAACTTAACTACGTATACTTAATAGTCTCTGTCAACAGCTGCCCTCCTCGTTGATGCAGTTTCACGTCTCCAGAGTTCACACGATCCTTTCTAGATCTCTAACTTCGACGATAAAAGGGGAAACAGACGTCCCTGGCTTCACACAAATAAGAACACACAGTTCACACCCGCCATCGTAGATTACTAGCTCCTTGAGGGGTTATCGTCCCGTCCTCAAAGACTCTTCTTCTGCAAACACACAGCACATCGACGGTTCACACCCGCCATCGTAAATCACGAGCTTCTGATGGGTTCCCATCCGATCATCAGAACTCCTCAACTTCTGGTCCCCATGGCACGACCTTCCACTTGTCGCCCGGACCGATTAAATTCTTCTTATTGGAAAATACATGCGAACATCATGGATCCCTCACACACCTAACACTTCTGGTCCCCACTGGCACGACCTTCCACTTGTCGCCCGGACCGATAAATTCTGCGTCTTCCTTTTAGGAATGAATAACTTGGGAACCTTCATAGATTCCTCACATACATAACACCCCTGGTCCCCATGGCACGACCTTCCACCTGTCGCCCGGACCACTTCTCGCTGCGTCTTCCTCTAGGAACGAATAATTTGGGAACCACGTGTGTCGAGCTTCTCCTCTACTTATACTCCCGAGGTTTTTGCACACGCAACTAGTTTAAAGCGAGTCGTGTGTATCTATCCACGCTCGTCAACAATGTTAAAAACCGTGTTTTCCCCTGCTAAGCTCACCCCCCTAGACTCGTGGCGCACAAGGCCACCGACCTTCCTCGTGATAGTAATATTTCATGCTAGTCAACAACTTAAAAAAAACCCTTCTCCCCTACTAAGTTTACCCCCTCTATACTCGTGGCGTACAAGGTCATCAACCTTAATCGTGACAAGACCCATTTGCCAAGGAGCATACAATGATGGGGGTCAGGACTGAAGTAGCACGCAGAACACCTCTAGAGAGAGAGATAAATGTACAGCTATAAAATATGTATGGGTAAAGATATACTGCAATGACATAAAAATTGCAAAGTGGATCAAGTGATGAATTTTATAGTGGCAAATTTGTCCTCCATTGACAAATTAATGAATTGATTCTGACATGCTGCAGTATAGAATTAATTCCTACCTTCCAGACAGAAGCTTCTCGATCACCTTGACATTTTGAGTGGAAATACGTGACGGACATCTATATATAGTGGAGCCCTATTTGCTCTAAATTTCATGTTTATAAGATATTTTTCTTCTAAAATCTTTCTGTCAATCAATCTTATTAGTCAATTGTATTTAAGTGTCGAGCTTTTCAAAGTCTCATGATAATGTCATAATGATATTAAGAAGCAAAGTTTTACAAAATTCAATCAGAATACAAAATATTGACTATGAGGCTTGACACTCGCATAAACAAAAAGAGAAAGTTCTGCAGATGCTCAAAGCAATAACAGTCGATAAAACAAACAATGGTTCACTTTATTAAGGCATGAGTGAGAGAGAGAGAATGAGATTAGGACTAATGTGAGTGAAAGGAAAATAAAATATTCTGCATTAAAAAAAAAGGGCAATGACAAAAGACGGAAAGTCGGTATGGTATCCTAAAGCGGCCCACACACGCTCAAACTTTTTCATCAATAGACTGAGGAGAAGGAGAAGAAGAAAAAACCCACAAATATTTATACAATGTACATAAATGATAGATGTGACTCTAAAAATGCTGTTGCTGGTGAGCTGGCGTAGAGGCACTGTGTTTGACTCTGGACTACGCGGTCCTGGGTTTGGTCATAAAGAACTCATTTTCATACCCAGAGTATATTCTTCACATCCCAGTGTTCTAAAAGGGCACCAAATCTACTTTTCCTAAAAACCTGCCATATTTAAATGCCTTACCATTCAACCTGACCCACACATCTGGAATGCCATAAATGAAACATTAGTTTGGCACATATAATTTTTCCCTTTAAAACAAACTTTGATAGCGATAAATCGATAAAGTACCTGGATCGAGCCTTGATCAGATTCGCCATCATCTTCGTCGTCACTGTGTGTTGGCATCAGCAATGTACTCTTCCCATTCATCATCCGAGAGATGTTCATCTTCAATGCCTTCAGTCATATTATCATCATCATCGTCATCATCATGCATCATTCACAAGACATCTTCCTCTGGAGTCTTTGGCGATGTCTACGAAAAGAGTTAACATTTTTCGTTCACTATATCAGATATAGATTATTAAAATATCACACGATAAAACACATCATATGACAAGTAGCAATACTTCTAATTGTGAAAAGGTATCGTACAATAGTATTTGAAATGTGTCTTGAAAAGAAATATTTGCTTCTACACCTGTGCCTTGAAGCTCCAATCCTCCAGATAGAAATCCTAAATTCTAACCCTATCGTACCTCATAAAAGACTGCCATTATCCGCCAACATTATCGACGGATACTGCCCAGGTTTATCACCGATAATGTTGGCGGATACTGCCCAGGTCTATTAGCCACCATTATTGGCAGATACTGCCTGGGCCGTCATTACTATCAGCAGATACAGCCTTGGCCGACAACATTATCAGCAGATACTGCCCAGGTTTATCCGCCAACATTATCGACGGAGACTGCTTGGGTTTATCTGCCAACATCATCGGCAGATCTTGGGCCATCAACAGTATCCGCAAATAAAGCTCAGTTTTATCCTCAGGTATCGGTGTTGACTAATTAGGAAAAAAACAAACAAACTGGATTTATTCCCTATTACTCTTGTTGGATAAAAGAAAATGACCAGACAGATTGATTGCTGATAAAAAGATTTTTATAAGAAAAGAAGGAAAAAACATAGTCACCCTGCTGAGAATTGAACCACTGTCCCCTGAGTGATTGACAGGTGAAGATACAAAAAAAAACAACAAAAAACTGGATACATTCCCACCTGTTGTTCTTGGAGTTAAAAAAAAAAAGATTGATTCCTAAGAAAAAGACTTTCATAAGAAAAGAAAACAAAAAGCAATTGCCCTGCTGAGAACAGAACCATGGTCCCCTGACTGACTGGCAAAGATGCTAACCACT
The DNA here is from genome assembly GCA_963931925.1 of Onchidella celtica. Lineage (NCBI taxonomy): Eukaryota > Metazoa > Mollusca > Gastropoda > Systellommatophora > Onchidiidae > Onchidella > Onchidella celtica. The sequence continues at coordinate 48,095,483 of OZ007576.1, forward strand.
ACACCGTACTGAGAACCCTGAGCAATTGTGATGGTATTCTTACTAGATCTAGATCTAAATCAAAATGAGCATGACTAAACCAAGAAACCTAGGTATATCTACAGATGAGACCTCGACCTTCATATGCATCCATTTAATCACTAAAAGTCCATTTTTATTCAGAAAAGCCTTTCCAATTTCAATCATGCCATTGTTTTCAACACGCCACGTGTACAATACGAATGTGTTGATTGAGATTAACAGAACAGGGAGGAAGACGGAGAAGAGTTCAAATCAGGGGAGATCACTTGCAAATTATACAGAATTTATGATGGCAGATAAAAAAAATCCTAAACTAAGTTACTAAGGGAGACTTTATACAACAGTATCGGCGGATAAACACTGCGATCTTAAAATATTCGGAGTGTCTATACTCCGGCCCCCCCGATGAATAGCCAAAATGCTGATACTCCGGTCCACCCCATGAACAGCCAAAATGTCTAATACTACAGTCCCACACAGACAAATAGGCCTACCCAAAATGTCTATACTCCGATCCCAGAATGAATCAACCTTATGCCTAGCCTACCATTACAAAAGACAATGATTTAGCAGAATGGGTCCTTCAACGTCGAGTCAAGTATTGATCCGTCATGTTTACCAACCCGGAAGTTTTCAAAATAAGTGGTATTAGTAAAAAAAAATTTGTACAGTTGGGACTTTAAGTGTGTCCAGTATATGTTGGTGGTTTCGTTCATTGCGTAGACTAGTGTTTCCCCAAGCCCCATCGGTTTGGTTACCATGTCTTTCATGTCTGTCCTTGAGCTAATTATGATTTTCAGCTTGTGGAAGCAGGACTCGATACGATTTGTCATGTTTGTTCCAAAATTGAAGGTCTGCTGCTTGAAAGCCTGGACCCACTCGGTCCTAACAGGATGCCAGTTCGTTTCAAAGTGGCGCTGGACTGGTCCGCCAAAATTCTGGATCTCCTTGTGGAGTCTATCATATTCGTCTTCATCATTTGCATACGTAATCTTCTCCAAAAGTTCTAAGAGTCTTGTCCTTTCTTCTGCCATAAAGTTGGCCTTTGCTGTTGTAACCTCTCTAGAGAATGTACGAAGCACATGGAACAGACATATTTGCAATTGAACTTGTGGCATTTCAGATTTCAATACAGATCTCTCACAAAAGTTTGTCAGTCATAACAATTTGAGTGTCACTCCATTTGGGGTTATCGACCTAGAATGAATTGAGATTGTGTTTAAGTAAGTGCTTAGACTGTGATGGTCCAATTCATTTAGATTTAAAATTAAATGTTTGAGTTCGCGTCAAATTGGCCAAATCAAGCGAATTTCCATATATTGGACAGCTACTGCTTAAACCAATTTGACTACCTTTAGACTTACCTTGAAGTAAGTGCTTATATGCTTATTTCCGGACATCGTTGTTTTTCGGCAATCGCTCTTTCAATGCTCTTTTCGCAGTTTAACTTTTTTGCCGGACCAAATATCGATAGCGCGGGGATAAATGACGGCGGAAAAAAATTCCGGACCTCCGGAATTTCCGGAGCTGGTTCCATCCCTGATAATTTTTCTTTCTCTTTCCATATTTAAAAAAAAAAAAACGATTTTTTTTAAAATCAAAAATGCGCTGCTGTCTCCAATACGGCAATGGACCTCTGACCCAGGTAAGCAGACGGTCTCAATGCCACCTTCACTCCCCACTCAGTTTAAGCTACACTTCACGTACTGTAATATCTCCGATGGACATCAAAGCGAGTAGACCGACACTTCCCTAGACATGCCGGCGCCGACCAGTCTCGAAACTGCTCCGGGAAAAAGACTGAACACATGTGCATTGTGGCCGGCGGGTCGTGCCTTCATCTGGGCTACGACAGTCGCGTTGCTAGATCGTCGACAACTAGCTATAAACACGTATTTCTGTTCAACTAGATCTAGATCTAGATCTCCTTAGAGCTAGACATCTAGATCTAGATCTAGTGACTCATTGTGAGCAACCAATGTGTGGACTACATATTACAGTGAAGAAAGGGCATGTATACGACGACAACTGGAATAGAAAAAATGGTAACGGCGGTGACCGAGAGAGTCTCGGTATTGGTAGGCAATGCTTGTATACGGAAACCGAGAACGTCTCAGTCTTGGTAGCCAGAGAGTTAAAAAAAAGGCTGTGGCTATTCTTACGGCAGTCGCAAAATGATGACGTAGGGCATAAATACATTGGCTCTGTAACATTTTGAACATCGTGTGCCAGAAAAGGCCAACCTTACAGCATCAGTTTCCCAACTGATCCTCCTTAGTTAACGGAAGGACTTCCGAATGCGTTCCAGTCCGAGTGAAAACAATACATAGCTACCCCGGCGGCTTTCCCTGATATATCAATCTGACTACTGCCCAGACGAACATCGGCCTACGGCCTCGATGATACAAACTGACTAGACCCTCACGACGTTACATATCAATCTGACAATCGACTAATATAGCCTACGTAATTAACTGGGGTGGGAACAACCGAAAAACCGCCCCAAGTAGGCCCAGCATTAAGTTGAATAACAAACTGCCGTAAGAATAGCCACTAGGTAAAAAAAACGCTGTGGCTATTCTTACGGCAGCCTACCAACTTACCTAGGCTATATTAGTCCATTGTCAGATTGATATGTAACGACGTGAGGGTCTAGTCAGTTTGTGTCATCGAGGCCGTAGGCCGATGTTCTTCTGGGCAGTAGTCAGACTGACATATCAGGGTGAGCCGCCGGGGTAGCTATGTATTGTTTTCACTCGGACTATAGAATGCATTCGGAAGTCCTTCTTAGAGTTAACGAGTGAAAACAATACATAGCTACCCCGGCGGCTCACCCTGATATGTCAATCTGACTACTACCCAGACGAACATCGGCCTACGGCCTCGATGATACAAAGTGACTAGACCCTCACGTCGTTACATATCAATCTGACAATGGACTAACAGTTGGTAGGCTGCCGTAAGAATAGCCACAGCGTAAAAAAAAAACCTTCAATAGGCCTATGCATCAGTGGACACAGCACTTATTATTCAGTCATATTTACATCACAAAAGTTCATATGCACCTGGGTGGTGATTCAGCATACAAATAAATCTAGATCTAATTTTGTGCTCTGTGGAGAAGCATAACAACAAAAAAATATGTCCTTACTTCTTAAACTAAAGCATGGAGCTGCCATTCTGAGCTTGCTTTGATCAAGAGTTACTGGTCCTGATAAGGGGTTTAAAAAAGTAGGAAGGTCTCTGCCTTCAATAAAACAAACTGGTATCTCTACGAAATGCAAGTAGTCCATAGAGATATTATGAAGTAGTCTGACATCAACCTTAAAAGTATGTCCATTGTGATGGACATTATGCAACAAAAGACTATTTCCATTTTTCCGACTACACTCGTTCTTATCAGACCAGTTTCCCATTGTTCCTACCACGCATCACAAATCTGACCTATTTCCGACTTGCCCACTTCCATGGACATCCTGTATAGTATGATTTTTACAAAGGCACAATGAAGAACAAAATAAAACGAAACTAAAGGCGACGGAAATACATGAAATTACAAGTCTCTTATTGATTGGTAATCTCATTAAAAATAAGAAATACGGAGGCAAAGGAGATTTGCGTTTGTGATATACGTCTCAGTATGGACAAAATCTGGCCTCCAGAGGGCTAGGAAAATGAAGAAGAGAGAGAAAAAGAGGATATGTTACTAAAATCTCTCTAAAGGCAAGATCAAACTATAATTTGATCAGACTGAAATACGTTGCATACTCAGTTATTCTACATTCCCCAAAAAAATCCTCTGTCAATCGCTATTAGTATTATATATTGTCATTTTGTATTATTGTTATGGCATCCGAGTATTGGATTTGGGCAACTAGGGTTAGAATTTCAGTTTAAAGTCCATCCCCGCCTCAAACGAAAATCGTTCTTAGATTAGAGCAAATTAAGGAGGCGTTCCAATGGGTGTCACTCAATACGGATATTACGAGGCCAAGACTAATACGATCACCCATCAGAAAGGCATGAGACGTTCGAAGTTCGGATTCTGTTCAGGATTGGGCCTATTCTATTTGGGCATTTATAATTAGAATCAGTCTAATTATGGTGGTTGTCCAAGAGCGGTCCAAGCGTCATCTCTGATTATACTGAAAAGACATAATTGACCTGCATCCCTTCAACAGTCTTACCTCGAGAAAAAGAAAAGTGCATTATACCTTCTTTAAGATTCTTTGGGGGAGTGTTAAAATATCCATGTCTTGTCTTCCAAGAGACAGTTTTAAACCACTGTCATTAATGATGTAAGAGAGAAATCTTACCCCCTCCCCCTCCAACCCCACCAACAAGCGAGCTTCTGCTCCACCTCCACCTGAGCATTCAAAATAGAAATTAAAAATTTATGACAACACACTTTGTGAAGTGATTACTGCTCGGGTAAATTTTAAGAAAGAAAAAAAAAAGTGGCACGGGGACTCCAGCACACATTACCCTACATACTACACTACGTGTGCCGTTTGAATATGTGGTTGCGAGAGCACTTTTCCCATGACATGGACGATCCTAAGTCTAATACTAAGTACCAGTTGCCCCTTAAGATCTAAGGAAGTAGGTTCTAATCCGTATGTTTTGTCCGGCCTACCCCCGACCGAACTCCACCCCAACTCTCAGTCCCTCAGAAGCGCCTCAAGGGAGGAAACTCGCCAGACCCTAAGCTTTACAGGCTAGTTGGGCATGACTAGCCGTGCGAGTACCTTGGTCGACCGCCGACCTCGACGCTACATGGAAGCAGGAGCCAGTGACCACCCGGGTTTCCCCAAAGTGGCTGTTCTGTACTATGAATGATTTGAGGTCTTTATTTTAGGAGGTTCGCTGCCCTTGGCATTTACACCTCACTTTACTTGTTTTATTATTTCTTGTTCTGGCGGGGGGGGGGGGGGGAAAGATGATATGGATCAATTTTAATCTATTAATTTCAATTTTGCTCTTTAACGGGCCGGGCCCTCCGAATTTTTTCGTCCTTATCCGAGAAGACTAGGTACTCGACGCTACATGGAAGCAGGAGCCAGTGACCACCCGGGTTTCCCCAAAGTGGCTGTTCTGTACTATGAATAAATTTTGGGTTTTTTCTTATATGACACACAATCCACACACTGTCTGCCGTTATGGGTTTGACCTCATTATGCATAAACTCAGATATTAATTGCATCCCTTTACTAGGACTATTAAAAACATCGTGTTTTAATTTAAACGTTTAAGCTTATTATTGTTTCTTAAGATAACTGTCTCCCAATACGGCATAGCGTCATAATTTTGCATTCCCAAAAAGAGTACACCCCCATCACACGATTATCGACCTTTGCCCTTGACACAATCTTAGTTTTTCTTACAAACCGGAAGTAGGATCGATACTATTATGTATTCGATTATATCATTGAATATGACAACAAATTCAATGTCTATTTTCGGAAAATTCTCCTGTGTCTCCATTTCTGTTCTTGCAATGACATTTTCCTCATGACAATTAGCAGCCCCTACCTCCCCACGCCCCCCCCCCCTTTTTTTTCTTCCATACACGTATTTTAATTATTTTTTTTAATCCATACAAGATTTGAGAATGACTTCATGCCGAATCCCTAATATTAAAATAAATTCATTATTAAGCTATCTAAAAGCAATGTCAAAATTAACATGGGAAGGAGGGGGTGAGCATCCTTATCCTCTAACACTTTCAACTCATTGGCCTCCAAAATTGGACACAAGATACAAACGAACCCAAGAAATATAACAGAACGTCGAGGGAACTGATGCAGTTGTCAACTCGGACTTGACAATAGATGTACATTTGGTGAATAAGAATGAACCGAAGAAAATCTTATAGAACTAATGACGCCAGGCTCAAATGATATCAGGCCTGATAACAAACATCAATAATGAGAATGATAAAAATAAGAGGAAATTGTCACTTGGATATAGAAATAAAACAAAAAAGACGTCTGTGAAATGTTCTCGGCATCCATAAAATCTATATTATAAAAAACTTACCACTCTTGCAACACGGATTTGAATGAAATTTTGAAGGTGCCTGCCTTTCAACCTGCAGAGAGTGCTTTTTTTTAAAATCATGATTCAAAATCAAATCATTTTTTGATTCATCAGGTCATTCAGCAACCTAATAGCGATAAGAACTGTGTCACTGATAGGTTCTAACACGGATAAGCATTGATTTGTTTCTTACCATGGAGTGATGAATCTAATCCATGCATTATTCCCTTATATCAGTCCCTCGTCAAAGTCTGCTCTGCTGGCTCCTTTACACAACGAACCTCAAGCGAGAGGCAAATCAAAGGAGATTGGAATCATGATTCAAATCATTTTTTGATTCATCAGCTCATTCGTTCTATGGTGATTCGAATCAACATATCTTACTCGATTCACAAAAAATCGATTCAGTGATTCAAAAAATGACCATCAATACAGTGCATGCCATGGTACGCACAGGTACAATGTGCACTGCTAATATTAAGCCTGCTTTCTTTGATCAATTGTCTACACAATAGACCACTTCCCCCTCAGATGGTTGGTATGGAAACTTGTTTCAATTCTGTGTTTTTTACGCTCTTGAATATCTCATCTCCATTAAATTTGTTTTGCTTAGTATTTTGACGTAAGATGTGTTTTATCTATGACTTGTATTTTATCAGTGTCAGTTGAAGGAAGAAAAAATTAAGGACTAGAAAATAGAAAAATGTCCAGGTAATATGGAGTAAACAAGAAATAGTTGCGGTATAAAATATGAATAACATGTCTTTCATTTGTTTGTATAAAAATTACCAATGCTCTGGAATAATTTGGCTGTTCTTGCTGTTAATTGGTGTCCTTTATGAAAACAAAAATTAAAATATCCCAAATAAGTCTGTTACTTTTTAATACTCAGTGATCAACATGCTGTCGGTTTCATGACAAAGGGGTGAACAGGTAACAACAGCTGTATAACGAAAAGGTGAACACTTAACTTACCTGGATGACAAATCATGAATAAGTCAAATTTGAGATATTTACTCTTTTGTGTATTACAGGAGGCTTTACCCAACACAAGCAATTTTGACAAAATCTCATATGGTTTTTTTGTTATGTGGTATGCAAAAAAAAAAAGGCGAGAAATTGATGGTGAGAGTAGCACAAAATTTTCAAAACTGAATTTCTCGCAACACTGATTTTGGCGGTTTGCTCCTTCATCATACAGAGAAGTTAAGGTTTCACTTTTTCGTTGGACAGCCATTGATATCTATTTGCCCTTTTGTCATTAAACCGACTAAGTATAACACTGGGGAATAAATCTTAAAAATGGGTGCTGTGGCCAAAAAGGACTGATTACAGATTTTAAGTTGGTTAAATCGCCACACATTTTTGCGAAAAGATGCAGTTGTAGCAGCAACTCGCTTCCTAAATATAAACCCAGCCAGCAACCCTTCATCAGTCCGATGTAGTTTTTTGGAGGACCTGTAGGATTGCCATAGGGGTGGGTTCCCTATATCAGTCCGAGGTCAGCGCAATGTTGTAGCCAGTGGACCTACGCAGGAACGATGTCATTCGTATGTGCAAACTTGAGTCAGATTTCCATAGGGTTGCTGGCTGGGAATGTATTTGACATGAAGTATGCTTTGTTTGGTGATTATTTTAAGAATAGTTTGGGCTTCCGGAGGTATATGCACGTATACATACTTGTTAAATAGTGTACTGCCATCACAGGACAACAGTGATCTGCATCGTTAGAGCTGCTGAAGATTAGGCAATACGACACAGTGTTTGCAATGCTTATACCTTGTTTCAAAATCTAATCCATACGCAAATTCTAGTTACCTTTAAATCAAAATTGTCTTGCTAGATAACATAACATTTTACACTGATAATATTCGTGCCTATTTGCTGATAAATAGGCTTTGGAAAAACCCGAAGCGCCATTTTTGTTTCAGTTGCTAATTGGAGCCAATTTTTTATTTAAATAGTAAAATGCAAATTAGACAGCAATGCTGGATGATCAAACTAGAGATAACGAAACAATTCTTTTATTATTGTTTCATCATTCACTGCTCATCGCTAGTAAGTATGCAGTGTGCTTAACGTCGCCTTTAACCCAGCCCGTTACCTTATGACAATCCAACATAGATTACAGTAAGGGCGGTTTTTCTACATCAGGCCGACGTCGGTGCGATGTAGTAATCAGTGGATCTGCGTAGAAACGATATCATTCCTATGTGCAAACTTGACGTCAGCCCTACGCCTCGGATTTCTGTAATTTTGCTGATTGGGAAAGGACTGACATGAACGAAGTTGGAAATCCAGTAGTATAAAACAACAGCAAAGAAAAAAGGTAAATTTGATTATGTTAATGTTATTGATTAATATATTTTCTTTGACCCTTCAGATGAAGCGTTCACAAGACACAACTAATCCACTCAGATAAGTCGACATTATTAAATATTTAAACATCATATGTATTTGATGAGATTTCGGGGAGGATGGGATTGGGATGGATGATGACTTCCACTTGACAAGTTAGTTGGCATAATTGTCAAAACTGATACATGTATGTGGAGTGCCCCCCCCCCCCCCTCACCTTTTCAATAAAAAAACCTAGGCCAATATTTCATTTTTTTTAAAATGTCGAGTTATCATTATTCTGTTTCTTCCTACAAAAGTAATAAATAACCCCTAAAGGTACTCAGTCAATAAGCACCCACTATGTCATGCTGGAAAACACACTCACCCTTAGTCGTAGCTAAAGCTGAGAGATATCCAACTCCCAAACACATGGAAAGGCTTTCTAAATGCATTTAGTGTTCGCGAGCCTGTAGCCGTTAGAAGTCTTTGAAAAAGACACGTACATGCCTTCATATGTATATAATTAGAGCAGAAACAAGTGTAAATTGTTCAGAAATTCACAAACGGCACGCACAAAACCTTTATTTTCCGTGGTTTTGGAGAATGGGACTGGAGGTGAAGCGCAAGTTTTTGTTCTCATTTCATGAGGAAAAAAAACAAACCTTGACCCATTTCGGGGAACGCAAAACTGGAAATGTGATGGCCCATTCCATGTGACATGTGTTACACCTGAATATCCAGTTTTCGCCTTGCTGTCTTCCAGAACAAATTATTAAATGAGATATTTATCATTTAAACCTTTTCGACAATAAAAAAAAAAGGCAACTCTACAAGTCTTTATCCTTAATTAAAAAAACTTTAAAGTAAGATCAAACTCAACATGGCGCTTAACATGGTGTGACATGTGTTACAATCATGAAAAGTGATTCTATAGCTTAAGTAACATTTTCTGGAATTTCTGTGAATGTAATCAAAGATTTTCATCTAATTTCTTATGCTCTGCTTGTAAATGACTGCTATGAAATTATGTAGGCTTATCTCATAATTCTTACATTTTTAGACAATCTAGGAAAAAAATTAATAAATAAATGCCTGGGCGTATATTATATTTTTTTATGACCGGTATTAGATCTTCGCCTTTCAAGTGACATTTTTTCAGGAATAAAATTAAGTTTTGGATTTAAGCTTGTATGTTGAACAATTTACAGTAATAAATTAAATTATGTTAGTTTGTAATTGGTTGTGATTAGTCTGAAATATTTATTGCTAGAGAAAAATTTTATCATGCAAAGTGATATGTGTGTTACATAAAACCAATGATGTCTTTTGGATTCTTTCTAGTCAAAACATAAGTCAGAAATAAAATGTTCTTATTGTTTTTGCATTGTCAAAAGGTCAATGCAATATAGATCTAAGAAGGGACAAATAACTGATCACATCAGTTACTTGTTATTAAACATAAAACTGTAACTTGTATTGAATATTTTTGTTTCTCAGTATGAAATATTGTTCTTAGAAAACATGCAGTAGACTTATGAAATCCAGTTTGTTTTCTTCCTCTGAAGACATTTTCTTGTCAACAAACCATTTTAGAAGTAATACCAAGGACTTTTTATTTGGTATTTCAAATTCCATATTTCCTCTTAGTGGTTGACATTTCATGGAATGGGCCTGATGCAGAGTGAGTCGCCGAATGTCTCCGTGCTCGTGAGTACTGGCGAATGTGTGAGTTCGTGAGTTCATTGAGAGTGAGTGAGTGAATGAAGGTATGTTTGAAGGAACGAGGAAAGCAGGGCAGATATGGCTTGCTTGACAAATTATTCTCAATTATTTGCGCACTTGGTGATTGGTTGTTTTTTTTTTTTTTATAAGTTTAATATTTTTACCGATTCACTAACACATGGACAACTTTTCCCTATCCCCGAGATAATTCTGCCATTTTTCGCCTTTCTTGGTCAAATTCACGTATTAACAAGATCAGTTTATAGAATGGGCTCTATTTTTCCGTTTGGGTTCTTATTTTGTGGGACTTGTAGTTTCTTTTAGTAATCACTGAATGAAGACTGGACAGGGAATAAAGTAGAGAGTAATACGAGTTTTTGTTGTTGTTGTTGTTTTTGCATCTCCTGTAAACATTCTGTTTTGGCATGTGCAGTGTTTTTTTGTTTTTTTTTCTTTTCTCAGAACACAGCAGAATTATAATCATCATATCATACAGACAGTAAGGCCTTCCATGTAATCATCAAAGGCCTATTAACCTCTGATCCCTAAATTCTACAAAATATTAGATTACGCATAGAAAGAGGTAAAGTTGTGCGCATATATATTTCAAAAGGTCTCGATGTTCACTTCATTCTTCTGTTGATATTGAGCCACAACTGAGTTGAACCAAAGAATTTAACCAAACTGACCAGAAGAATGCGGCCTGGAATTTTCCTCAACGATGCTGTCGCTAAATATAAAATTCAGCATAACATTCAGCAGCTGAATACTTAATCCTTCATAAAAAATTAAAAAAACAATAATAAAAGTGTTGTTGTTTTAAGCTTTATACTATCTCCATAGACTAAAGACCTGAGAGTTTCAACAAACTCCAGCAGTTCTCTCGGCAAGGAATTGCCAGTTATATTATCCTTAAAGAGATAAGTGGAAAATACTCTTAATCAAAGGAAGATGTCAGTCCGCCAGATACTATCACCACATCCATTTCACTCTGTACCAGTGTAGCACTCATCTAATGCTTGCCCTGGCCTGCATCATGCACGTTTCTAAAGAGATGCTGTTACTGGATTTCATTAGTAAGACTTTTTGTACCATTTTACCTTGTGCCCTCATAGCATTACCATCCAAACGTAGGCCTATTTAGTGAAAAATCAAAAAGAAAAAAAAAAGGAGTATAACAATATTATTCTGCGGCCCCACCTGTTCACAGATAAAGCTTCTCTTGCAGCGCTGGATAGCCCAGTACTACACTATGCGTATGACGATACTTAGTAAGAAAGTAACAAAAAAGGATAATAATAGTAAAGTACATTTATATAGCGCGCTTTTCCTGACGGCCCCGGTGATTTTACAGAGAAAGAAACAAAATAGGATAATCCACTCTCATAACTAGGCTAACATACGTGCTCAATCTGGAAGCAAAGGGGACACACCCAACATACACCCAATTTACTAGACGTGGCACAGTAATTCCATCAACGGTCAAAATACTTTCTTTTTTTTTTTAAATAAATGGGCATTAAAACTATTTTTAAATCTGGTGATGAATATCGTGGTTGGTACGTGGTAGAAAAAAAAGCTGCTGCTGTATACAAATTTGTGAGGTAACATAAAAGTAAAACATCGTTTACAAACACCTCTTTCATGAATTATGTTACGGGTCTGGTCTGGGTGATAGTGTTACAGAGTGGGTGTTATGAATTAATGGGTTTATGACTGCATTTTAAAATCGAGAGGTATTTACTAATTAAGCTTTCGCACCATGCCACACACTAAGAACAATCTGAATAAGTTTTATCAACAGACCTGCAGGGCCACAAATTTAATTACCTTAAAATTCCTAACAATTTTGTCTAGATCTCTTACATACTAAAAAGACAACATCAGCAGCATCAAATGAAAATTCAATAATATGACACTAGAAGTCTCCTCTAGATTCCTATAAGATTAAGATCATTCTGACTCACTAACAAATTAAGTATGAATTATCTATCTCTCAGATATAGTCTGCCTACTATCTATCAAGCAATATACTCATGTCTCTGGCGACAATGTCATCTCAGCTATTTGTGCCTACCGCTTATAATGGATCAAGCTCGTCAATACAAACTGACGTAGTTAAGTTAGATCTACTCTAGGATGGGCTGGCAATCCCCAGCCTCATCCAGTCAAATCAATTCCAATTCACAGTTGTGTATGCCAAACATTCATACTAGATCTAGTTGCAAGTTAATATACATCTTTGTCTTGCATTCTTGGGTAGCACTTCTCGCATGTGCGGCAATCCTGTCCTACTGGAAAAATTACGTTCAGCTCCTCGTTCATTGTTGAATCATCAACAGACAAACACTTACACTTGGTCCCTGATAAGGAATCAGGGAACAGTAGACAACAGCAGTGGGTAAATCATAATCGAGCACATGGCTTCATCTCAATGCCTATAATGGACATAGACATAAAAACAACAGTCTTCTGATTCTTCTGGCAGAATCACGCCGACGCCTGCACAGATGGAATTTTCTGTATGGAGTAATGGACATAGGTATGGCTACGCTTTTATACTGTGCGGCCAGCTGCAAATTACCGTCCAAATGCCTAGATTTGATTGGTGCATCCATCGAGCTCAGCTCGTAGTATTAATAGATTCTGCATGGAAGTTGGTCACGGCCTTGTACTAGAAACAGACAAGGTCAAATTAAAATGTCAAAACCCTTACTAAAATCTCTAAACCCTCGTGCTTTCTACGTTTTATGTACGAATTTCTAAACGCGACTAAGCGTCTTAAACTATCTAACCTTATTCACCCCCTCTCCTCCCTTGCAAGAGTTCATCAAAACCACGGGGTCGAGAACTGCACTGTCACTCCTAACTTATCCATTTATTCTATCTTGCCCCACTTTCTTTCCATCTCTAAGAAAAAGTGTTACAAAAACAAACTGTTCACGAGAACAGTTCAAGGACAATTTACGCTGGTTATAATCAACGAGACCGTGAAAAAAACAAGTCTCTTCAAGTCGTGACCCAGCACGACAATTATAACTTTAACCTTGACAAATTACACATCTGCAAATAAGAGTTTGACTCTGGTCTTATTCGCAGACATCAGTGCATAGTATACAGTAAAGCAAACAGTATACTAGCATTTCTGAAAAGGAACATCTCTAACTGTGAGGCCCTCCCTAGAGTATGGCTGCAGTGTCTGGGACCCCCACTGTCGAATAAACATAGAACAACTGGAAAGGGTCCAGAGGAGAGCTGCTCGCTTTGTGACAAATGATTATGCTAGAAGCAGTAGTGTCAATACAATGATGAGAGACCTCGAGTGGACACCACTAGAAGAAAGAAGAGCAAAAAACAAAGTAAAACTATTTTATAAGGGGAGGGAAGGAAATACCGATATCCCACTGAACCACCTCAGCATTAACACCAGAGGCAACAGAAAGAATAACATAAAATATAACATCCCCAACTCACGGATTAACAGCCATCTTTACTCTTTTTACCCTAGTGTCATCAGGATGTGGAACAACCTCCCGGCAGAAGTCCAAAAAATATCGTCTGCAACGGCTTTTGGCAATGAATTGAAGAACATAATTATCCGTTGCAGCTACCATTGTATTTAAAGTGTGGGTCTATTTCTGTGCACAATCTAGGTACCAGGAGATATTTTTAACCAGAGATATACATATACAAAGAAATTACACAACGATATATTTTAAATGGTCTTAATATATGCTGTTTTAGCCTGTTTTAGCCTCAGAGCAGGGGCGTCGAGTCGCACATAGTGCAGTTGAGGAATCGTCAGATTATATAGACGAGTCAACTACATGGGAAGAAGAAGAAGAAAGGCTTGGCCATAAAGAAATCTTAACCCTTTCCACGACATACTTCCAAAGCTAGGAATGTCATGGACCATTAGCTCATTCTATGATCAATCGGTGCTGATGTTTTTTGTTTTCGGAGGACCTTTGGCCCTGGCATCAAAATTCACGGGTGTGGGATGAGATAATTAAAAAAAAAAAAAAAGTCTTCCCAAGCGGGGAATCGAACCCCGGCCGCCGCGGTGAGAGCGCGGAATCCTAACCACTAGACTACTTGGGAACTTACATATCGGCAAGCTTCATAAATTATATACTTTAATTGTATATTACAAATTATTTTGGATAGCAATCTCATTTTATTGTTATTTGGTGTCATGTGATTTTAAAAAATATGCATGTCTTATTCTTGCTTTTCATTTTTTAAATAGCATTTCTAAGATGATGACGACAATGATTTATTTGAGTCGCCAAATTTCATGATATCTGCTTTTACTTTGCTTATGGAAATTAAAAACAATAACCCCAAAGTGTTTGTCTTCACGGTGTATGTAATGTTCAGATTATAGCCCAATTCTTATGAGTTACATCTCGGGCTTTCGTTAGTGCTAACAGCCTTATGCTGAGAGGCCCCCGAGAAAAAATGAACTCGTTTGGGGAGGAGTACCTTACTCGAGCGCCACTTTGTCAGATTGTCAGATTGATAAGTAACGACGTGAGGGTCTAGTCAGTTTGTATCATCGAGGCCGTAGGCCGATGTTTGTCTGGGCAGTAGTCAGATTGACATATCAGGGAAAGCCCCCGGGGTAGCTATGTATCATCTCTTTTAGTTAGTTTCTGGTCTTTGGCGCTCGAGTACGGAACTCCTTCCCTCGTTTGTTCTTTTTTTTCTCACCATTAGTTTAGCTTCATAATAGAAACTAGAATCTAGATCCCTGTTTTGATAGATCCGACTAGTCTAGATCTAGATATCTAGTATAGGTCCATTAAATTATTTTTCTTCGGCAGCGAAGCGGAAACGGCATTTATCTTCGTCGGAATTAAATGAACTGTGTTTTTCAAGTTAACTTCGCTCCTTGGTGAATCCGTGTAGGCCTATACAAATTTGGCGTACCATTTTTTCTTAACTAAGAATATTTTCTTATTTAAAAGGCAAGGAGGTCGCTTCATAACCGAAAATTAAAATCGATAACAGGTGAGATGCGTGAAAATAAGAAGTTGTACCAACACATGAGCATGGGAATACATCGCGAAGTTTCAAGAGTCGCGAAGACCCAAGAATTACGAAAGTATGGTGAATGTCAAATGCTGAAAGCTCGACTCTTTTTATATATCGTGTTTGCTATGGAAGAGGCTCTGACTAAATTATAATGTAAATTACTTGCTGATGAGTCGCGCTTTCATTTTCATGCCTTGGACTTGGTTTGGTAAAAACGCCTGTTGTGCACAGTTATGAAAATGGTCCGTTTCTATCATTGGAAGTGAATTCTCAAAGTTTCCTTTAACTTTAAAATATTTGATGTTAATTTTTCTATCATTGCATATTGTTGGAACTGATGTGTATATATGTTTTATTTGCCCTTTTTAGCATCTGATCATCAGGAACATGGCCTACTATGTTGTAGAATTCGTGGAGAAAGGACAAAAAGCTGTCATCCACAGTCAGTGGTTGACAAGTGATTCAATAGCAGCATACTGGCCACCCTATGAAAATTTAGGGCGGGTGGACAAGGCTGTGAGACAAGGAGAGCAGGTTGGTGCTCAGTGGAAGAAACATCAAGTGAGGGTCATGTATGAAACAGGTATGAACAAAGTAATTACTTATAATAATATTTTTTTCAGATAAACCCATAACTGCCTATAGTAGTATTAGTACAGAATCTTGATAATTTATCACCCAAAACAAACACATGAACAAAGAAAGAATAAAAGATCATTTTTGCCTCAAGTTATTTTAACTAGATGGGCACTACATTTCACTCTATAGTATAAGGTTCTTTACCGTATCACTTCATGTATGCTTGTTATTGAGTTTATTGAGATGTGATAAGTCTATAAATGTAATGACACATAAAATATGTGTACCATGTAGGGGCTCTTCTAAGTTCTATGCTCTGTGAAAGAGAATTTCCCTCGTGGGATAATAAAGTGATTCTTATAATCTTGTCTGGTCAAGTACAGTTTACATTAACAAGTCAAATATCATCTCAAAAAGTTGCATTATAATTTCACAATGAAATCATGTAGAAAGTAATTAAGTGACTAGATCATTATGCATAGAATCTAAAGTAAATGATTAGATCTAAATATTTCAAGACAGTTGGCTATGATTGATGTTAGTAATAGTTTTCCTTGGACTAATTTTGGCATTGATTAGTTGGAAGAAATGGGGGATGGCGGTGTTTAACCAATTGTGGGACTGGTTTTCAGAATTCCAAGCCTGATCCCTGTCAAGTTTAAGATAGGGGAAAAAAAAGCCAAAAAACTGTGTGGATGAGAAATGTATCACCAGTCAGCAGTGGTAGAAAATATGATGTATTTCTTTAATTTAACTGAGTTTTTGTCACAGCAATATGCTTGAAGGTGGACATTAGTCAGGCAGAGGCTAGAATTCACTATATAATGCCAAAGATAAATTTCAATTGTCACTCCTTCCAGAGGATTACAACCATGCGAGGATGAAACTGTTGAACCTGTTGCAGGCAGAAGTGGTACCTAATTTAGATACAACCACAGGAGATGGCCAAGGATCCATAAAGAGAGAAGCTAGGTCTGTTACTTTTTCCCAGTTGAGAATTCTCTTGAAAAGTCAGGAATTCCTGGCACTCACTGTTGTTTTTTTTTCATTCTCAAGTGGCTAAGCAAACAAGAGCAGAAAATGTTTCTGAAGCTTTGCATCAACTTTATGTCATTCATATGATGTCACCATTAGTTTTGGTAAATCACAGCATGAAGCTCTGGAATTTTCCAGATACCTAGTTCTCACCTCTGACATTTTTTAGATCTTGCCCATTGCAATATATATATTTATTTATTTATTTTTGAGCATTCTCAAAAGGTTGCGCCGATGGGAGTGGCTTTTAAGAAACAAACTTTGTTACCTTACTGATAATTGAAAATGTTGTAATATAGCGTTTCATTAGAACAAAAAATTTAATATAAACACTAAAACAGATAACAACCACTGGGTGAATGTCATCAGAAAACCGAAATTTGGTAGAAAAAAATATGAAGAGTGGGGAATTCCATCACATTTATTATTTCCATAATCAGTGTTCCATTATATTGTGGAGTTGGAGTTTTCAGAATGCCATTTCATACGTTATATTTAAATTTAGAATTGTCTCAAAACCTTCGATATTTCTCACCAGTGATTCCGGAGATGAAAGTGGACCTCCAAAGAAGGTTGCACTATCTTCATGCCACAATCAACCTACCCCAACTGCAGAAGTTTTTCCTGTACCAATTAGTCCAAGGCAGCCCGCCATCACGCCAGAGGTTCGCCCAGTAGCCCCCAATCCCAGGCAGTCTTCCATCACACAAGATGCATCTCCTAGCCCGCGGCAGCCCTCTCCCACTTCTTGTGATGGTAAGTTTTAGGCATTGCAAAAAATTGTTTGAGCAGAAGTATGAAAATTAAAAGTTTGAACTTTCTTTTTTTTTTTTTTTTTTATATCTGACAGAGGAATATACTGTGTTTGTTCTGACTCAAGGGTGAAAAGTGAAAAAAAAAAAAAAAGCAAGTAAAGTTACCTATCCTGTCATTGCCATTTTTTCAAAAATAAAGTATGAACTGTGGCGATGGCTGGTGAAGGACAGAAAAGGTCTCCTGTTAAAGAGGGCGGTAAGTGGTCTCTTTCATTATAGAGTTAAAATTCTTCCTACATTGCAGGATCTGAAAGAGATGCCAGAATTTTTAGAATTTTGGAAGAAATGAGGGAAGAGATACGCAAACAAGGGGAGTTGTTGCGGATGCTTGTCAGACAACAAAATGTGGCTACAAGTAATGATGTAACTTACACATGGCCAGAGAGTCTTCCTTTGCCTCTACACACTGTGGAAGACATTGAAGCAGCAGAGGCAGCCCTTGAAAATCCTGCTGCAGAGCAGGCATTGGTGAGTTTGGACATAACTTTATTAACACACTTTGATAATCCATTGCACTGTCAAATTACGTAAAGCCAAGGAAATTTACATGTACAAAATAAAGGCAGGGAAGCAAGGAAAATCCTTGAGAATCAGAAAATTCAAATCACTGCTAGCAAATGGGAGCACTGGAACTACCACAAGCAAATCACAAGGTAAGGTAACAGGCAGGGATCAGTGAAGTAGCTGTGTTAACTTGCTCATAGGCCCCACTTTTCTGCTATATAGCGGTTTTCCGCTATTTAAAGTTTTTCCCAACTCTGCGAAGAGGGTGCTGGCGATTCGCTGCTTTCTTTCTTTGTCTTACTTTGTCAGAGATTTCTTTCTCAGTCTCTCCCAGATCTCGTCCAGTCTAGTTTTTGCTTGACTAGAAAGCTGCCTTCTGCTGAAGACGCTGCTCGTAATCTCCCTTAGCTCTTTGGTAGGGTTTGCCCAGCAGTGAAAAAACAGGAGGTATGCGTCCATCATTGTTGTGGTTAGAGAAACTTCTAAAACTGAAAGCCAACACTGAGGAACATAACGTGGAGGGTTGATATCTTCAATTGTAAATCGGCCTCATGTGTACTGTGTGCGATTTCATCAATCGACGTGCTACATTCAAAAATACAAGACCGTAGGCCTACTGCTTTATCCCACCAGGTCAGTGGTGTGGAATTATCATTACGCAGTGTTAAAAAGCCGCACTTGTCCCCCCTCCCTATTGAGTGTAGTGTGGTGAATGTGCAAACACTACAGCGAGGTGTTTGTGGTACTGAAGTGCTAAGAAGCTTATGTATGTGAGGTCTTATTAGGTATATATGTTAATCTTATATGGTAAACTGTGTCTTGGCTATACCTGTTGTGGTTACGTCAAGTCGATAAATTTACTGGTCATAATGCGAGTACCATCTCGGGTACACATGTTGTTGGCTGAAATGACTGGTCACTTGGGCAGAATCATGCTGCGTGCAGGGGGGTCCCACCCATACCACTGCCACCCACCGTGGCATGTTTCTTGCTTGGTCGGACAGACACATAAGAGGAAGGCTTTACAGCCTACCCATTGTATCATTTTTGGCACTTCTACCCTCCCCCTCTATCGCTGCTAAGAGTAAAGAGTTGTTGAACAGGCCTGTGTCAACGTGTTTGTAGAAATTGGTTTTTACGGCACTGAAAATCAGAGGTTACGTTGACAATGAGCTTGCTTGTTGAGCTCAATTTATCAGAATTTGGATTGTTTGAACTCGCATTAGCAGTCAGTGTTTAATGGAGATAAAGAAGAAAGAAAAAAACTCATTTCAAAATCACCTTGATTTAGCAGAAATTCGAATTACCAAGGTTCGGTTTACATGGGCTCCACCGTGTATTATCCCTTTCAGGATTGTAGACTTCACAACTATTTCACAATCATGTCCAATACTGTCACCGGAGATGTGTTTTTTGCAGACATGATACATCCAGTATCATGAGATTTTAAGCAAAAAGGTGTCAGAAGGAACTCAGTTTGAACAATGCTTGTTCAAAAGAGGCCAAACATACCCCAAAATGAACTTTAAAATTTCACACCTGTGTGTAGATTGTGTTTGCAGGGAATGATTGCTCAAGATATTAATTCCAGAAATTAAGTTTGTGTGGGTTGATAATGAATTGTCAGTTTGTATAAAGCGGTGTATGAAGAATGAAATGCAGCTCAATCTTTTTTTTCCTTCTTACAGATTTCACAACTTTCTGCACTGGGAGGATTTACCATAAAAGAATGCACAAAGAGAATGTTTGCATTTGTTCTTGGAAGGGAGCTGGCCACAAAGTTCAACTGGTGTGGCAAGGGAACAAAGAGGCCATTCTCAGTGTTAAAACTGAAGGATGTCTTGTTTAGTGAGTACTTTGCCTATTTCATTTGCAGTTAAAGTTCAAAGGAGAATCATGCAGGGTGTAGCATCTGCGGGCTACCCCTTGCCCTCCCCCGGTTTTGTTGTTGTGCTGGTGGCTGAGCATGTGTCCACTACTTTTTTCATTTTATTGTTGACAACCGCCAGATTGTACTGTACTCCGTGACCTGACCTTCTTTTCTAGTGAGTAGTTTTTTTCCTCGCTCGCTTGTTGTCAGGTGTTTTGACTCGTTCAGTAAATACTAGTATGTTCCCGAATATTCGATAACGTTGTGGATACGAATGTTTACGCCAGATTTGGCCTTGAGTGATGTAACCTGATGACGTATTGATGCGTGATTGGTTAGTTTGTGCGAGGGCAAAGGTAACGTTTATTTCGGGAACTTTCTGTAGGAATGTTTATATATATATACCTGTGTGAGTGCTTGATGGTGTGAGTAAGTGAGTTTCCTTTTGTGTGGCGTAGATATTTAGTTTCGCTGGTGTCTTCCTAGTAATTTATTGTTCACTATACAGTTATTAAACTTTAGTATTATTTAATCTATCGTCGGATCTCGTGTTTATTTATTTTACAGCTGTAATAGTTTCGTTTTCTAAAGGGTTGTAGTTAGATCAACTAACTCCCCCCTACTATAACGTGCTAGAACAACCTCAGCTGTTACACAGGGTTTTTTTGGCTGTGCATTTGTTTTTTTGTTAATTACAGCTTTTTGTTTTATTTGTATAATCTAGATCTGTGGATCTGGACTTTTTAGTTTTTGAATCCAGGCTTGCTCATATTCACCAGAACACTTTCAGACTTCAAAAGGAGCCTCTGAACCAACCAGCTTAGCAATGTACAATATAAGATGATCATATACATGGTCCTTAGGTTTATTTGAAAAATCATTGTTCCAGTAAAAAAAAAAAATTAACATTTGATCAAACCACAATTGATCTGCTGAAAAATTACCAGATTGTCATTTAGCTAAAGAGAATATGTTCAAGTTACAGAATCAGTAAATATTCTTACCTGCTTAGATCTACAGCTTTGAGGGCCATTGTTCGTATATGTGAGTGTGCATGGGAAAACCTGGCATAAGTCGGCAACATGACATTTTGAGTTTTGTACATATAATAAAAGACAAGACATTTTTGATAAATTGAAGTCAGTGACCCCCCTAAAACAAGATTTGGAGAAAACGGCATTTAATCCTATAAGTGGCCATAGCTAATTGACCAAGTAATATTGGAGTGATTGCTGTTAGGAAACCGTAGACTAATAACTAAGCAGTTATAGAGATCATAGTGAGTAGTGTTCACTGCTCATCTACAGTTTACCCTGTAACATGCCACGGTCCCCTAGCAACAGCCAAGTCGGAAGTTTTTGGATCTTGTTAGGAGACCGTAGTCCAATTACAAAGCCATTATAGAGATCATAGTGAGTAGTGTTCACTGCTCGTCTACAGTTTACCCTGTAACATGCCACGGTCCCCTAAATAACAGCCAAGTTGGAAGTTTGTGTCGGACCCATATTTTCACTTCAAAGCCGTTTTCCTCAAAATAATCTCTGCCGACTTATGCCGGGTTTTCCCATGCACACACACATATTTGATTTTGGCAGTTTTTTACCCCGTTCCTTCCCCAGTGTTTGCTTTTCACATGCCTCGTTTCACAATCCCTCCCTCTTTGTACAAGCATATGACCAGTAAAGTGCTAAATGTCCATTATTATGCCTTGATGCTCTCAAACTTTAAGTGGCATTGCCCATATTCAATTCTTATGTAATCCTACTATTCATTCTGTTGAAGCAAAAAAAAAAAAGGAAATTAAACCAAACTTGTTAATTTGAAACCATATTTCCATAATTGAAAAGTTTACATATGCTCCATGTATCACCACCCCCCAACCTTCCCCCATTATGTCTTTCATACTTTGGGGACACACACCCACCCTCAGAGCTACACACTTTATGGATGGCCCTTTGCTTTGATAGCAATCTGACGGCGATGACTTAGATGAAAACAATGTCTAAATCATTTTTGTTTTCTCCCTTGCAGACAAGGTGGGAGTTCAGACACAGTGGCTTCAGTTTCGTTTGGCTCTTGGCTCGCTTTCATCAGTTTTGCCCAGTGACGAAAAGCCGAGATGATGTCTACAAATCTTCACAGCACCTTTAGACTGCATAATGCTTCCACTTTCATCTTGTTTCATTTTTTCATAGAGACTGATGTCTTTCAGCAAAACTGCTGAATGCAAAATGAAACCTAAGCCACTGTGTTGGAGCTCTGCTGCTGTGATTCATTTAAATTACCAGTTTTTAATATTTTTTAAACATCTCTTGTATATTTCATGTCATCCACAGAAGCTCTAAGAGCCAATCAAACCCACAAGGACGCAACTCTGGCAGAGTTTGAGGTGATAGGAAAAGAGTGGCTGAGAATGGCCTATGACCGACTAGGCAGAAGGAACAGATAAAATTAATAAAGGTTGTAAAATAATCATATATGTTTGTTATTTTTTTGGTGTGTTTGCCGTGTGCAAGCTGTTAATAAGATCAGCCCAGAGATGCCACCCATTTGATCGGAATCATTCCAATTTTTCTTGAAAAAGGCGATTCCAATTTTGCGATTAGGAAGGTCAGTATTTTGATTTTTTGTTACTTCCTGAAATCGGCTATTTTTCCGTTGTCATTCCTCCAGGTTCTAGTTTTTAATTATAATATTTACAAATGCGCCGAATTGGAATATTGAGATCATTTTATGAATAAACCGGAAGTTAGTTCCACTTTCTTATCGCTTGTTTTGCACCATTCAGGAATTTGATCACTTGCTACATGTGTTGTTTACATTCTTTTTACTGTTCCACATAGCGACGAATCCGAAACTAACTGCATAGATCTATTCGCCCTCACTTAAGTCTAAGTGTTATATTTGGTTGCGCGTGTGATGGAAGGAGCAATCGGTTCTAAACCTAGCTAGATTTATTTATCTCTTCCTTCAAATTTAAGCTTAGCTAAACATCGCCTAAGTCTAGAAGTAAGTGATTTACTTGGCAGCGGCTATGATGGACGCAGGAATGAGACCGAGCAAGATCTATGGATAGACGTGTTAAGTCTAAAGTAATTTATCGGGTGGCGATTGTGACGGAAGGAGGAATCAATTTTAAACTAGTCTAAACCTAGATTTCTTAAATCCAATCCATGAGCATGGAGAAGGTTAACTTTGCATGGGCACAAATTGCCAAATTAAAACATGAGATTGGGAGTAGGAAAACACTCAACAGCATAGAATAGGCAAAAATTATGTAGGGTATTTGTGCATTTTGGCACTCAAATCCTAACATGTCAAAGCAGCTCTTCTCTGACATAATTATAGGAAAAACACAACTCCAGAGCAAAGACAAGTTTGCCACAGTGCATTTCTGGAGAGGGTTCTTGTTCAGTTTTGGCCAAGATCAAGACAAAGGGCGAATAATAAGATATGGTTGAAATGAACTGTAAATAATGTAACTGTAAGTTTTTAAGATGATTTGTGATCAAGAAAAAAAAGATGAAAATTTAGGTTTAGCACTGGTACGAATACGGCCTGTACAACCAGGTGCTATGCTATTTGGGCCAAAGGTGTTTTAGGCAAGGGCATGTCAATTGCCACCGTGGAATACGTTGTCCATTGTCGATTCAAGTGTGCTTTGGAATGGTCAGATGGAACTGGGGGCGTGAGGGTCTAGTCAGTTTGTATCAATGGGCGATAGTCAGATTGTCTAATCAGGCGAAAAGGGGTTGGGGTAGCCATTGGCAATTGACGTACCGTCAATGGCCACCGCAAAATACGGTGGTAATTGATGCTACCAGCTACCGGAAAATGTGGTGGTAATTGACACTAGCTTTAGGCAATATTGTACGCACACAAATTGTGTGTTTTCAAAAAAACAGTGCAAACTGCAAACTCGCATTATCGGCCCAAATAACCTGGAACCAGGGTTTTGTGCTATTTAGGCCACATTCGGCCCAAATATATCTAGGCATTTAATTATTATCGTCGTTCGCACCTGTTCAGATTTTTTTGGGGGCCCGATTCAGATTTTTGTTTTTGTGGGGTGGCATCTCTGTCAGCCTTCAGTTTACACTCATCCAGTTTGGGTAATACGGTAATACTCATACATTTTGGCCTAGAAATAATGTTCTAGCATAGGACTACTGGTCTGTTTACAAATTGTTAAAATTCTGACATCTCCCACATCTCTGACTGATACAAGAACACTAACATCAGTTCTAAATAGGATTCTAGTAGGAACAAGGTGGTATTTTGATCAGATTCCTTTGTCAGAATGATTTCATTCCTATGAGCAAACTTGATGCCAGTCCAATGCAGGATTCTTCTGTCTGATTGATGTAGAAAAAAGGACATCAATCCTATGTAAGATTTTAGCAGGAACATGGTAGTATTTTGATCAGATTGCCCACACTGGGACATTGTCATTTCTATGGGCAAATCAAGGTAAATGCTACACTGGAATTCATAAGTCAGAACAATGACATTCCTGTGAACAAACCTGAGGTCAATTCTATACAGGATTTGTACATCAAATTTGCGGGCAGGGAATGGTTTCTGTCAGTTAAAAAATTTCAAGCCTTTTCTTTCTTTTACTTGATGCTAAATGAAAACAAAATAACTGATATGCAAAAAAAACTTTTTCATGATCATTGGATTATTGTAAGGACCGTTAAAGGTGCATCTCCCCTTCCCTTCGTTACCCCCACTTCCCACCCCATGCTTTGTACAGTGATAGTTTACGACAGCAGGCATTTTGACCACATGGTCAAAAATACATGTACTCATATTGGGCCTTTTTGTTATTAATTTGAAGAAACTGCTGTCGTCACTTTGCCAGGAGAAAAAAAGATTAATATGTGGTTGGCGAGCTAACCTTATACAGCAAAAATAATAGTGAAGATCGTTTATATTGTGCCCAATCCAAATAATTTGTCCTAGGCGCTTTACAGAAAGTCTTGTTCTCTCCATCTGCAACTCACCCACTCTCTCCTTCTCTCTCTTTCTCTCTCTCTCTCTCTCTCTCTCTCTCTCAAACACAATCTATTGTATACACTCTTATGCTAGACATACATAAGTAGCCATACACCCAAAACATAGGCGCAAAGGCAGAAATTAAACAAAACAGCAAAAATGAAATGAATTGAGAAAGTAAATGGATTGGGAATGAGACCACAACTGAAAGTGTTTTTTGTAAGGCCGGCTCTCTTCAGGTCTCTACCTAGAGGCCTGAATAGGCACTCCCTTTTTATAAAGGTGGGTCTTTGGACCAGTTTTGAATTTTGACTCGGTAGATGCTTCTTGCAATGATTTTGGCAGTGGTGAACAGTGTGTAAATGCGCTGCCTTCTTGTTTCTTTGATTTATAACATGTATAACCTTCGTCTTATTTCTTAATCCCAACCCAAAAAATTTTAATTCACTGTGCAGCAAAACCCAAGTAGGCCACATGGTCCAATTACAGTACACTAATTTTATTTGAAGTGTCATCATTACATGGTGATTAAGAACCTGGACTGAGCTGGTTGATATGTGATCTCCCTGAGCAAATAACTTTGTTTTAAAAAATTGACAGAATATGAAAACTTTTCCTGTATATGGGCCATTTATTAGCCCTAAGACAAAACAGAAAAACGCTGTTGGGGCTGACGATGGTGTAGACGTCGTGTCATGGATTACTTGCAATAAGATGAACTGAAAAAAAAAAAAAAATCTTCCCAAGCGGGGAATCGAACCCCGGCCGCCGCGGTGAGAGCGCGGAATCCTAACCACTAGACCACTTGGGAACTTGCTAGGTATTGAGCAATATTGTACATATTTCTTTATATTGTATTTACCGATCTTTGTAGGAAATAAATTTTTAACACTGTTAGTTGTGTTAAAGAGGTTGTTTTTTTTATCATATACCAGTCACTTTTATTTATCTTTGAATAATATTTTTAAAATTATGATAGCAATTTATTTGAACCGCCAAATTTTTATGTCATCTACTTTTACTTTGCTTATAGAAATTAAAAACAACAACCTTATAGCTTCATTTTTTTTATTACTTTAGCTGCCAAGCGGAAATGTGTTTGTATCGTCACAGAATGATGCAGTACAACTAGATCTAGAGTACATGTATGGCCTTCGTAAACTGTGTGTTACATTAGGACAGGGTTTTTCGTTCTTCTGGCCGATGTCATACATAGACATTCTTCACTCGATTCCTATGCTATGTAGATCTAGAATCTAGATCTAGATCTAGATCTGGAATCTAGGTCTAGTATTCAACTTTTCAAGATTAGACTACAGACGAGTCTATTCCAACTTTAAATAGATCTTAGTAAGTTGAATCACAACCCTGTTGTTGTAGTCCTAATCATTTAACATAGATCTATTGGTAAAAGTGCAGTTTAGCCCCCCCCCCCCCCCCATTTTTCTGTGCATCCATGTTCTGCCATTCCCAGAGGAAAACCAAGTTGGTTCATTTTCCAAACGAAGTGCTTATAATTCGCAGACATCTATCTGTGAATAAGATCCCGATCTTATTTGCAGAGGGATTTCTTGGTTTTGTGATATCTACTATGGCAAAAATTCCTCCAGCCTATCGTGGTCTGCAGTGGTGCAATGACCACAGACTAGTATCTGCGGTTATCAGTTGGAAACTATGGGTTCAATCTGTCTTGGATTCAATGACCACCGATTAGCATCTGCGGTTATCAGTTGGAAACTATGGGTTCAATCTGTCTTGGATTCAATCCCACGCCTGAGTTTGTTGGGATTTTTTAAACCTAGAACTGCCCATTATTAGGAATAATTTTTTTTGTCCTAAGGATTTTGCAAAATCGATGTTGTGGAGAACTGATCATTACCAGTGTGCTCCAGATTACTTCTTTTATTTATTCCTGTTCATTTTATTTATTCTTTTTCATTGAACGGGACAGTTATAAGAAGTAAAAAAATGTAAATCAAATTTTAAATATTGTAAATATTTCTTATAGACAGCGTGAACTGAACAGCTCATCTCTCTCAACCTGGATCTATTCTGTATTTACTGAAAATTTTATTAATATATTTTGGCGTCTTCTGCTTCAGCTATTTGTCATGTTTTGTTTTATTCACTGTTTTATTTGCATGGAAGTTTAGTTCATTTTTATTTGCTCTGTCTGACTTTCTCTGTGATCTCAGACCTGACAGAATTGGCTAATAAATCCCCCCCCCCCCCTCAAAATCCTGGTCACAATTTCTGATCAATGGGGGAAAAGGCAGAAAAAAAAAAGTAAAAAAAAAAAGAAGTTAGCTCTTGTGGAGATTCAAACCTCCCTTACCAACTTGGCAGGCGAGTTAACTTAGCATGCCACCGGGGAACTTGAGTAAAAGTGTTACAGTGGAACTTGGTTATATAACGAGAGGTTATGTTCCACCAAAAATGTCTCATTATACCAAAGGTCTCGCTATTCCAGGAAAGCGTCAAAAAGACAAGGCAAGGGTTAAAATACCCCACTATGTGCAGGACATGCTAACAAGGGAGGTAACCATGAAAGATAATGGTTACCTCTCTTGTTGGCATGTCCTGTTGATCAACGTAGGCCTACATATACTGTAATATCAAACTGACCGCAGATCTCGGTACTTTTTTTTTTGTTGTCTTTATGTGCTGACCGTAGCCATGTTTCGATCAAATTACAAAAGAGACAGATTCAAAAGTTAGAGGCAGACGAGTAACACAGTGGCCACGTGTTTGTGACGAGTGTAGGCATGTGATCACAAAGCCCGGTGTAGCCAAGAGCATACACCGCGGGGCGATCAATGACGATCAAGACCGTGCTGCGAGTAATAATTGTCTTGAGAGTTGTGGCCCCACTCGGCCATCTCTTGCTTAGGCCTAGTAAGAAGTATGCTTTCTCTCCCCATTGACCACACTACCCGCAACCAGCTCAATGTGATGTCTCATCACTCACTGGGGCAAAATGTGGGGTTGGCCATGTAGCTTCGTCAGACACGTGCACTCTCTGGTCACTACATGTGATGTCGATAATTATTACTTGCAGCACGGTCTTCGATCCGCATAAATCACTGCCGGTAAATGTTTTGGTTGCGTGGGTGGTGGCATAGTGTGCGGTCAGTAAAAAAAAAAGCTTCTTTGGTATAAGCAAGATATTAAGAGATGATTAGACGGGTGGGCGGGCGTAAATTTATTGTTTGCGTGGGTGGTGGAAGTAGACAACGCTTGCTCGGCCCATGCAAGACATAAATTTATGATTGCATGGGTGGTGGTGTACAGTGCTGTCATGGCACATGGTCAGCAAGTAGACAGCGCTTGCTAGGCCTATGCAAGACATAATTGGACGGGTGAGCAGGCGGGCAAATATGTAAAATTATTGTTTGTGTGGGTGGTAGTGTAATGCGCTGTCATGACACGTGATCAGTAAGGAAACAAAGCATTGTCGGGCTGAGTGAGAGGTGACTAGACAGATGGGCATGCAATAACAGACAAAGAACAATATATGTCTGACTCGCTACACCCTGTACTGCAGCCGCTCCCACAATTTGCCGTATGCGCTCAGAATTGATTCTCTCGCTATAGCAAGTGTTGTAATTATCAATTGCCGTTATTCAAGTATTTTAATATATCTTATATAGTAGAAAAAATGGGGATTTAAAGTGTTCTCGCTATAGGCAAAGTTCTCGTTATTAGCAGTGTCATTAAGCATGATGGTCCACTGTACTAAGCAGGGTCTCTCTGATGCTACTGAAGACACAATGACCGATAAATATCGTTAAAAAGAAGACAACCTGGTGCATCATTACCGCAAGAAACACCATGCATTACTCTGAATCAAGCCAGTTTACCGAGTGAAGAGCCTAATTGTTCAGTAAAACAAGCCAGAATTGTAATCTTAAGGAGCTCTTTTGAAGTAAAAATCACAAGACCAAAAATCCATCTACAAATAACTTTAAAATAAGATTTTGATCTTGTTCACAGACGTCTGCGAATAAGATCCAGATCTTATCTGCAGACGTGTGCAAATAAGCATGGCCTAGATGTGACTTTAGGAATAGGAGCGGCTGTGTGCAGAGGGGCAGGCCCTCCTGGCAAGTCAGTCCTCTATAGTGATGTTTTTTATAGTACTTGACCCCGGGCTCGGCGATTCCTTTGCCTAGAATTTAGATTAAAGGCACCTGACTTTTCCTTTTATGGACCATGTGAATATTATCAGCTGACTTTTTAAATGAAATCAGGAGGCCCCGCATTTGATGAAACAGCCAAAACACACATGACCTGTGCTGGAAGAATTTGGAGGGCTAAACTGCACTTTTACTGATCAGCAATCTATTCTACAATTTCAGCGGTAGGTATATGAGCCAGGCTGTATCTATGGTACTGGATCTGAATGCTGATCCATTTTATCCAGCTGATGTCTTGAATCCATACTGTATTGATCGGCCAAGGCAGCATCAAAATATTCAGTACTACAATACACTTTTAAAAATGGCTCCATTTTAAACAAGGCCAGAGTTTGTCACATCTAGCGATTCAAACACATTGGGCCATATTTTTTCATGTGCTCCTCAACTATGCATAAATTTCACTGGAAATGATTACTTCAGTGAATTTTCTTTTCAAAATAATGGGCATCACAAATCTTCTGCTCACATCCTTGTATATTTTTACCTCCCTATTTTTGGATATATGTAGAAATGAAAATATATGCTATTGCTAAACATGTGTGAAAATAGTTTTTAATTTGTGCCTCCTCCTTATTTGTTTTCCCTTTGTTGTAACTTTCTCATGGGTCACTTTTTGTGTGAATTTCTATTTTTAGTAACAGAAAATAGGTCACTAGTATCACATGTCACATTATATAAGCATAAAAATTACTAGGCTTGAAAGCTGATTCAGTTCCCTTCCGGAAGGAGTGCCAGGTGAGTTACACAAGTTTAGTCAGGTGCATGTTTCATGTTCTGAGTGTTAATTGCCGAGCTGCACATTTACTATAAAAACATCTACCTAGAAAATTAACTCGCTCACGGACCCTCCTGAAGTTGATTTGAGATCTTTATTTTAGGAGGTTCGCTGCCCTTGGCATTTACACCTCACTTTACTTTTTTTTTTTTTTTTTTTTTTATTATTTCTTGTTCTGGTGGGGGGGGGGGGGGGGGAGATGATATGGATAAATTTTAATCTATTAATTTCAATTTTGCCCGGGCAGCGGCCTTTCGGCCTGCTCTTTACGATTTCCAACTGCCAAGATATCTTTAACGTGCGCAACGTGCACATGGGCCCTCCGAATTTTTTCGTCCTTATCCGAGAAGACTAGGTACTCGATCCTACCCCCCAATAGGACCAGGGACTTGAAAATATGAGAAAAATCCACTTTCCAACATGCCTGCACTGCCCGGGTTTAGAACCCGGGACCCTTGGCATGAGAGGCGAGCACCTTGCCTCTAGACCACCTTGTCCCCTCCTGAAGTTGCATCCTTGTAGTATTCTTATAGTGTACTCAAGTGGAACTCCTCCCCCCTTTCCGACCTTGTCTAACTGTCAAAAGAATACATTGATTTGATAGTCAGGTTTGAAAGACACCCTTACCAATGCCTTAGAATCTCGGGAGAGAGTTAAGAATTTTTGGAAGCAATGAAGATTTTTCATAATATTTTATTGTCTTTTTTTTTTTTAGCTGGACATTCTCAATATTTCAGCAAGGCTGTTTTGTTCCATTTCAGCTCTCCTTTAGCTCTGAATGGTTAAGAAGTCTGGGTTTAAAATATACTGCCCTTTTATTTCAGGACCACTTCCTCTACGTTAAGAAAGATGTCGTCTGAAAAGCATGTCAGTAAAGGAGGCACAGGAGAGAAGAAGTCTGAAGATGATGAGAAACAAAATATATCAAAATCAGCCAAAGCCGCAGATCTTGAACGCATTCGGCAAAACCTAGCAAAGAGATCATTAGATGTCAAGTTCGACCTTCAGGGGTCTGACTATAAGCCAGTTGAAAACATTGGCATTGGTGCTTATGGAGTAGTGTGTTCAGCAGTGCACAGGAAATCTGGAGATCGAGTTGCCATTAAAAAAATTCCTTGTGTCTTCGAGGCAATTACTATTGCGAAGCGAACATACAGAGAGATAAAAATTCTGAAGCACTTCAAACATGACAATATCATATCTATTCGAGAAATTCTGATGCCTAAGGAGAATGTCAATGATTTTAAGGTATGTGACATGGTTATTTGATTAGTGCTATGGTATTATGACAGGATGTTAAAATGCATTAAAAATTGATCTTTTGAGACAAGGATAGTCAGCTTTATTGTTTGCATTTTAATTGATTTAAATTTAATTGAATACTGCTTCATTGTGGCAGCATGAAATCTGTCCCAAAAACAGCATTTATAG
This sequence comes from Onchidella celtica, assembly GCA_963931925.1. Taxonomy (NCBI): domain Eukaryota; kingdom Metazoa; phylum Mollusca; class Gastropoda; order Systellommatophora; family Onchidiidae; genus Onchidella; species Onchidella celtica. The sequence goes on from OZ007576.1 coordinate 48,126,848, forward strand.
TGCTCTGTGGAAGAAAATGGAATCGCCTAATACTTTCGTTTTTTATGTTCATTTTATTTTCTTTTTATAGTGAAGAAATCTGTCTCCTTTCAAGAGACATAATATATATCAAGTAATCCCAAAAATGATTCCTGTTGTTCATAAACTATACTTAAACCAAGCTGAAAGCTTAAGGCCCAACTGTATTTTGCATGATCATTTTGAGAGAAAAATTAACAAGATGACTGGTTAAAAGTTAAATCTCTCTCTATATATATATAATAGTATTGGATACAAAAATATATGGCCTTGTGTAACGCTAGAATGACTGCCGTCTGCGTAAAGAGCATGTCAATTTACAGATGCAGTATGCTGAATTGTTGACTGAAACTGTATTTCAGGACATCTATGTGGTGTTTGATCTCATGGAAAGTGACCTACATCGCATTATCTACTCAAAGCAGGAGCTTAGCGATGAGCACATTCGCTATTTTCTGTACCAAATTCTCCGTGGCCTGAAGTATATTCATTCTGCTAACGTCATCCATCGAGACTTAAAACCCAGCAATTTGCTGGTAAATGAGGATTGCCATCTGCGGATTGGTGATTTTGGTAAGGAATTTCCTCAATAGTCTGTGTTGTTTTTTTTTTGCAGTTGTCACTGCAATGAAGTAAGTTGTTTTAGATGAACATGAAATATGATTTTGACATGTTTTGTGGTCAGTATGTACATTGTAACAATATAGTGTTGTATTGAACTTCAATATTTTCACCTTCAGTTATTCTGTGCCTGAACTGCACAGATTGCATTGTTTTTTATACAGAATCAGATCGATTTCTGAGTTGAGTTTTTATCAAATAATACTTAGTTTTTTTCAGAATCCAGGTTAAGGAGACAGTCCAATATTTTTCCAGAATATGCTAATAATTATTGCAGTCGGTGACAGTTAAACTTTTCTGTCATTTTTTATATGATTGTAGTCCGAGTTACATCCATCCAGGAGTGGTTCAGCCAAAAGAACAGTGGATATTGCCGGAAAAGATATAATCCAAGAAAATCGTTACTTTCATACAGAGCAAAAATAGTCCATAACATAAAGTGTTCACAGTACTACAAGTGAATATTGAAAGCATCCAAGAAGTTTTATGAGGGGGAAGGGAGAAGGAGTGTCAAATACATTTTGTCACATTATGGGTGGATTACACCCCATGAGTGGCAAAAATGGTTAAATAGAGATAAATGAGGAATACAATTTTTATCTCCAGGTATGGCCCGTGGTGTTTTCTACACACCTGATGAACCTAGCTACTACATGACACAGTATGTGGCCACACGCTGGTATCGTGCTCCAGAAATTCTGTTATCTATGTTGGAATATGGAGCAGCTGTGGACATGTGGTCAGTGGGTTGTATTTTTGCTGAAATGATGGGCAGAAAGCATTTATTTCCAGGTAAGTGCGTTATTCATGTTCTGCCTGCAGCTTGATAAATTTTAATTTTGCTATGCTTGATGAATAGATGTCGATTCAATAGTGAGTTAATAGCCACTTGGATTTGTGCCAAGAAGTTAATCATTGTCTGTAAAATGTTGAATTTATACCTCCGAAGACACATATAAATGTAAAATATTGTCTCCAGGCTCAAACATTTTGAAACGGATATTGCACATCAAGATCCATTCTCGTTCTTTGTATTCTAAAAGGCATAAAATTGTAATGTACACTTTGTGTTCTGGCACTGACTTCTGTGCACCGCATCTGATTTTCCTCCTAAATTTCTAATTTTCATCTGTGTACTACATATGTGAAATGATTTAACCTCCTGTCCTTCAGGTAAAGACTACATATCTCAAGTGAAGCTTATCCTAGGTGTTCTAGGAACCCCATCAGAGGCAGTGCTGAAAAACTGTCACAATGATATCCTGAGAAGAATCATAAAAGGTGGGTATTTAGGAGCAAAGCATGCAAACAGTTTTTATCCTGCAGGACCTATAGAGACGAAGATTGTTTATTGTCATAATGTATTCTTTTAATGTGGCTCTTGGTGTTGATTTCAGGAATGGAAATTCTCAGCAAATTTCCTAATTTCTAGATTTTTAAAAATTTATTTTCCCTGAAGTGAATAATATAATTTATGGGTCTATATAAGTCTGTGTTGTGGTTCATCATCGCTCATTTCACCCTACTCAGCAGGGTATAGGCCACGAACGACAGCCTTCCATTTGTCTCTATCCTGGCAATCCTTGATAACTCATTCCATGTGTAGAGACCTCTCTTCATATCCTCCTCCATGTTGTTCGTTGCTTGCCCCTCGTCCTGTTTCCCTACGGGTTCCAGAGCAGTGACTTTCTTACAGTGGTATCCTGGGGCTTCCGTAGTGTGTGACCCAGCCATCGCCATCTGCGCAGTCCTATTTCACTGGAGCTGTTTCTCTGCTTTGTCCTTTCCCAGAGGTCCTTTATTTCGAAGTGTTGTGGTTATGATGGGACAATACCTCAAAAGTTCCGTAAATTTTTCTGTCTCTAGTTCCCTTCCCTGTAATTTAAATAGTATGTTTTCTTTTATTGAAAGAGAGTTGAGGACTTTTTATTGTCAGCTCAGTATAATGTCGTGTCTTAGGAGCGGTCACCCTGTCAGATAACCATAATCATATGGAACACTTCTGTAGATAGAAAAATCAAGTAACATGTCAGTGAAAGCAGATTCATAAGGATAAGGATGAAACAACTCGGAAGGCCCATGTGCATGTTGGATACCTTGGCAGGTGGAAAGCGAGAAGAACAGACTGAACAGGCCACTGTCCGGGCAAAATTAAATAAAATTTATCCCGACTGCCCTCCCCCCCCCAAAAGAAACCGCACTACCCAGCGCTGCACTGTTGTGATGAAGTGTCTGCTCCGGTTGTAACTGGGCTGCAGTGAAACTAAGGCAAATTTCCTATACAAAATACAAAAAATAACAATTGTCCTAGAATGTGTGTAATCCATAGTAATTTGCACTCTTGATTTCTTAACATTTCAGTTTGGTGGTGTACAGTGCATTTTCTTCTTGTCTTACTTAATGGCTGTTGTAAATGTTTAATAGGAAAATAGCGCTGGGATGAGAAATGCTTTAGAGCTACAGGGGTTAGGTAGTGTAATCACAAAATATGCAATTGTCATATTTCACCAATATGTGACAAGTAAAATGATATTGATGTTTTTCATGATAATGTCCGGCAGCCTGAGTATCAACACAAGGAATTATTTGCAGGGAAACAGATACTCAACGGGAGGTGCAAGATCATGTTAAAGTTGTGTCTTATTGTGTTATATGTTCTGTTTTTTTGCAGGCCTGGGAAAGAAAGATCCCTTACCATGGGACAAACTTTTCCCAAAGGTGAATAAGAAGTCGATAGATTTGCTCAGTAGAATGTTGGTGCTTCATCCGGCTGACCGGATCTCTGTGGAGCAAGCTTTGTCTCATCGGCTATTGAACAACTATCATGATCCAGATGATGAGCCAATCTGTGTGCCAACATTTCATTTTGATTTTGAAAAACAGGTATTGTAATTTATTGAAAAACGGACATTGTATTTCACTGAAAAACAGGTTTTATAACTCACTGAAAAATGGGTGTTGTGGTTCATTGGAAAACAAGTATGTATCTTATTGTGAAATTAATAAATACTTCCACAATCAAAGAAAGAACATGAGACATCTCTACCTTATTGAGTTTGAACTAAGAATAGGTCTAGATGTGTAACAGCTTTTTTAGTTTTTACTTGTGCTTCATCTTTTGCTTTGGTTCATGTTTATCAGCGCATATAATGAATGAGATAGTAAGACACTTTGATGGGGTTTCTCATACGTAGTTGCTGTGTACATCACTAAATATTTGAAAATCAGAATTATGTATTGATGGAATCAGCTTGATAAACAAGAAAATAAATAGCAAAAAGAGTTCATTCCTTACAACTTACTAGGGCCACAAGAAATCATCCTTGAACTGTCTTATGCATTTCAGGATATGGACCAGCCGAAGCTGCGTGAAGTGATCATGGCAGAAATCATGGGTTTCCATCAGCCAAAGCAGCCTACTTTCAGTTTCAATGCTTTTCTTAGGCCAGCACCAAAGTTAAATGAAAGTGCATCCAAAGACGTTAAGGCGGAGAGCCCTGAAAGAGTTTCTAGTACAACTGGTGATACAGGTATACATGTACTGAAGCAATATGAAAGAGTATATTTCAGTGCAATATGCAGAGATGGAAGCAGCTCAGGTTAAACCTGATGTCAGTTGTATTTTTCTTGTGTGTCCACGATTGGAAAGATTATATCCAAAGAGCATTACAAAACTCTGTCCAAGGCTATACCTAGGACTTTAGTTAAAGTAGCCAGGTTTTGGGGGATTTGTTTTAATTGTTTTAATTTGTTTCACTTTTTAATTTTCTCATCACAGTTCAATGACTATTGTTAAATTAAGAAATAAAAAAAAAAAAAAAACATTCCCCCCAAAACAGCATTACAAAGCTCTGGCCAAGGCTTTACTTAGGACCTTAAATTAAAGTAGCCAGGTTTTTGGGGATTTGTTGTTTGTTTTTTTATTTCTGAATTTGGCAGTAGTCATTGAACTGTGGTGTGAAAATTAAAAGTGAAAAAAAGAAGGTGTCCTTGGGGACTGTATCCTTGAACAGGGCTGGCCCTAAGAGCTGTATGGCCCAATAATTATAATTGTTGCTGCTTTCTATGATAATCCTGTAGTTTGGTTTAGATGTATGTTACATTGTGTTGGTGTGTATACTTGTCAAGGCTAGATTATCCCAGTAAGGGGAACCAAGGCTCGGGGCATAATTGGGACCAGTTAGTCTGATTGGCTTAAAGTCCGCTCTGCAGTGAACTTTCAGTTATGTAATGCATCGAGAGGTAGTGCTGGTGGTTGAAAACTATGTTTATATGCAATACAAGTTTGGCTTCCCTGGGACACTTTTTGTATCGCAGTATCTCATATCTTGGAAAGCAAAGTTATAATAATTCTGTAATTTCATTCAGTGATTAATTTCCTTTGCTACATACAAATTTCAGGAGGCATACAGAAAGTAGAACAAGCAAAAGAGGCTGCCTTTAAACCTCCAGTTAGTGCAGAAAACAAACCCAGTACTAAAGTATCACCTGTGTCTGTCGATGTCAGCAAATTACAAGTTGCAGCATCAGCTGATATTGAAATGTTAAGCGCACAGAGTACTGATGGAAAGGCTATGGAAACCCAAAACACAGAAATGATACTGGTGAACAAAGTTAAGCACAGGGAGTCTGAGGTGCCAGTGGAAGACAAAAAGGCACTTGGAGAAAAGGATATCACAAAGGCAGCGGCTGTCGATAAGAAAGGAGGAAATACTATCTCGGAAGACACAAAAGCTCTAGTGAAACAGGCTTTGATGAATGCCACCCAGCGCAGACAGAGAGCAGGTATAAACATGTACTTTTTTTTTTCATGCCTGTCACATTTCTTTACAATGCTCAAAGAAACATATGTGATGATGAAGGAGAAATTGGTGTTTTTTTGTTTGTTTTTGTTGTTGTTTTTAATTTCTTGCCCAGGCGTGTAATGTGAGAAGTAGCAGTCATTGTGTATATAAAGGTTTCTGTAGATACAGTGTCAGTGAGTACAAATATTGAAGCAATTCTGATCACCCATTTCCTTATTATTTTTCACTTCAGCAGTTCAGTGTTCATATTAATTTCCATTGATTTCCCATGGCTTTCAGAATCACTAAGTGAAGAAAGCAAGGATTCCAAGCCTGTCACAGCCGCTCAAAGACAGAAAGAAAGAGAAGAGAAGAGAAGAAGGAAGAAAGAAAGAGCATTGGAGAAAGTAAAGAAAACAAAAGACAAGAGAGGTAGACTCTTGAAAGTAACTTACCAATTCAGCCAGCATCAGCAAGCATCTATAGTTCAAACCCATTCAGTCTCTGAGTTATTTTGGTTGTCTACAAATGCTCCTTTGATAGAAAGTGGAAAGAATTTCTTCCCTGGGTTTTGTACAGGTTGGGAGCAAGTAGTCAAACTAACAACCAATAATCCCCTCACTGCGCTGTGGATGTTCAGTAAACTTGAATGTAATAAGAGTGTGAAGGTCAGCTCATTGTGGGGAAAAACATATAGCAGTGAAGGGGTTAACTGTAATACTTTTTTTTTGTCCATTCTCTGTTAAATTGTAAAATTAAATAATTATATATCAAAGACATTCCAGCAGTTAGGTAACCCAGTACCATAAAAGTTACTGAAACAATTCTGAGTACCGTAGCTAATAACATTCTGAATGTCATATAGCCAGTCACATTTTTTAAATAATATAAAATGCTATCCATTCATTGATGTGAGTTTTAAAGATCAGATTGTTATAGGGCCAGGATCTATGCATTACCTTAATAAGGGAACCATTCGGTCTTTGTGGCAAATAACAAATATATTTTTATTTTGACCCAATGAAATGCTGGCTATAGAAATATATGGTTATGGTTATTGATACAAGTTTTTTTATTGTGTGTTTTGTGAAGGTGGCCAGGATCAGTCCGTCACATTATCAAACCAGGACATGGAACTGTTGCGTCGCTGGACAGTTATGCAGAATCCAGTCCAGAGTGATCAGAACTCCAACAGCCCTCCTCACCCCGGGCCAGCAGCAACTCCCCCACAGGCCACCAACAGCAGTGCTCAGGGTGGCACACAGAATGTTGAGGTTATGATTGCTCCTAAACAGAGCTCGTGTAGCAGTCAAGTGCCATCAACTGCTAACAAACCCAGGCAGATTCTTGCCAAAACCACTGCACCTACCGCGGTGACGCTGGCAACCAATATAAATATAACATCCAATCAGATGACCACGGGAGGCACAGTTATCATTCCATCCACTCAGCTGAGTTTATCCCAGGCAAATTTTATACCGGTCATTGCCATTCCGTCAGCTGTGGATCCTGGGAAGATAGAAATTAAAAGGTTATTTCAGCCATCTGATTTGACAGCTCATACTCTGGGCACGACCATTGCATCAACAGCTCAGCCTGTAGACACTACTAAAAACCTTCTACAAAATGCTATTTTAATGAGAAACAGAGGAAATTCCACTAGCTCTGTAGTTCAGAATGTACCATCCCAGCAAGTACTTCCTGAGGACAAACCACCTTCTGTGATACATACAGACAGGAATACAAGCACAAACCTTAGTTTTCCTTCTAACATCACAGGTAACATGGGAAACAAAGAAGAAATAGATGCTCAGGCCAATAACATCCCTACAAACCAATTCACAGCAGCAGCTGCGAAGCACTCAGATATTTTGAAACAAGAAGAGAATGACATTTCCAAAGATGACAAACTCTCTCCAGGCAGCCAAGGGAACCAACTCCTCGACTTTCTCAACAAACACCTCAAGGACTCTCCCACGGAGAATAGGCTGAAGGAAAACAGTGGTAACACAACATCCATGCAACCACTTTATCATGGTTCATCGTTCATTCAAAATCAATGTATGCAAGAACAGAATTCTTCTTTCTCTATCCAGGGACCCTCAAGACAAGATAGTACACAGCCACCACCACCTCCTCCGTATAATAGTTACTCACAGACACAGACCTCGGAGAAACATCTTTCTCAGACAGACTCATTGCCAGCTGCCAACGTGCCGAATCATTCCTCTGAACATCCCCAACAAACCTCCGTCCCCCTGCAACTTTACAATAACCAGCCTTTTTCAAGTTCATTCCCAAATCAGAGTGGCTTCCCTTCAGAATTCCATGCACAGGACAGAAACACAAATCAGCAACAAACATTCTCACATCAAAGTTCGTCAAACTTTTCTCCAGGTTTTATCAATCAGAACAGTTACCAAAATTTCCCTCAGAACGCATCGGTGATGCCATTTAATACTCCTATATCACATGCAGATATGCTTTTCCAGACTTCTGACTTCTCCTCTCAACTTCATCAGCAGCAGCAACAACAACAGCATTCGCAACAAGATCAACACCAACAGCATTTGCCAATGCAGTTGGGGAATTCAGGAACTTACAGTGAATTTCACAACTTCTCATCCGTTACCTCGTCATCCTCCTCAACCATGCATTTTGATCAAAACTTCTCAAACTTTCCAGTGTCTCAGCCTCAACAAGGACACTTCACACAAAATCAAACATTTACATCCAATCAGTTTGCTGGATTGCCCTCTCACTCCCACAATTTGCCCCAGCACATACACGGACAAGCACATTCCATGGCCAATATACCAATGGCTGCTAGTGGATCAAATTCTGCAGCCTTTAGCTCATCTTCTATACTTCAGCCAAGTACAAGCATGGATCCAGGGCCTTCCACCTCTGGTAAGATTGTGTGCTTGAAATTTCTCATTGAAAACTTGTTTGTAACTTAATTTGATAGCCAGCATTATGTAACAACTGATCTTGTTATCACTTAAAGCAGCTGTAATTGTTGTACGAGACCAGATTTGTGAAAATCTATTTGTAAATTTCTAAGAGATAAGAGAACTTTGACTGCAAAAATGTATGTAACCCTGTCACCATCTGGTTCATGGTCTTCATATAATGACTAGTTTTCCCATAATTGTTCACTCCAGTAGGGCTCACATCCACCCCTCTTTTCTTTTTTTTTTTTAACAAACCTCTCTACAAGCTCATTCATGTGTGTGCTGAGGCCACCTAAAGCCATCCACTGCAAAGTAATAATGCATGTGGATCATGGCTTGAAGTTGAGCAAGAATGATTTGTTCACTGTAGTTGAAAATTATTACCTCAATGAAGTAAACATGAAAGATGAAAAAGATGCTGATATGTGCTACTCCACCGTGCAAAGGCAGAGCGACGTCACTGTCAGCTGGCCTTTTTTATTACTTTATTGACTCCATGAACTTGTCTCATACTACATAATTCTTTTATGTCAAAAGCAGATAGATGTGTCTGCTACTGAAAAAGTAGTTTCCAGTATGGTAAACTCATGAATAAAAGCAATCATAAAGTAGACACACTTGCTTTTTTGTGTTTTTCTCAAAACTTTGAAATGAGCACATATAATCGCTGTCTTTGTACGTCATTACTGTCACATCACTTTATAGTTGTTTCTAAACAAACATTTCATTTGGGTCGCAATGCTGGAGTTTCAGGGTGACACCATGGGGTGATATAATTATGTGATAGATTATATAGTGAAAGGCCAATCTGTAGCCAAGTATAAGGTTACTCTAAGACTTTTGTATACATAATTGTGTGGCTGTTTCAAGACATGACTTAAAAATGGTTTCTGTTAGGCTGAAAAATTACATGGTTGATGAGAATTAAATGTTTCCCTTTTCAGACTTACTTACACTACAGGGTAAGTGTTTGATGTCAGATCTAACTTTTACCATGAATGAATTATATGTATTAAAAAAAAATATAGTTCTTATAAAAATCGTACTGTCATCTTACTTTATTGCCCAGGTTTGCGAAATCCAGGCCACAGACTGACAGTCAACTGTAGCAGTACATCCAGACCTGATGTGCCTCACGCAGACCTGGAACATCTCAGCAAACTGTTCTCTAAACAACACGTAGTGGACAGTTTCCCTCCAGCACTTGCCTTGACCCCCAGGGGCACAGGGGCTGGCTATGGTGTAGGCATGGATCTGGATAACATGTTAACGGATGCCCAAGATCATGCAGGGTGTGTATAGACATTGGTCATTGTCTCTTGAATGTGAAACTGTTGACCCCTTATTTTTTGTATTTTGTATACTTCTTTGTTGGGAAATTTGCCTTAGTGTCATTGTAGCCCAGTTACAACTGGAGCAGATACATCTTCACCACTATGCAGCCCCCACCGGTTTTTTTTTTTATTGGTAGAGATAAGTTTTTAATTTTGCCTGGGCAGCAGCCTGTTCAGCTGACTCCCTGTTTCCAACTGCAAAGGTATCTTTAACATACACATGGGCCTTCCGCGTTTGTCGTTCTTATCTAAGAAGACTAGGTGCTCGATCCTACCTACCACAGGACCAGAGACAGGAAAATATGAGAAAAATCCTAAAATTCCAACATGCCTGCACTGACCAGGATTTGAACCTGGTACCTTTGGCATGAGAGGTGAGAACCTTGCATTTAGACCAACATGCTCCGATTGTGCAATCAGCAACAGCTTAGTAGCTGATTCATGTTCAGTTCATTTTGGCTTTTTTTTTTCAAATTATTTTAATTTTGTCAATTTTTTTAAAAGCTGATGAAGTTGTCGTGAACGAAAGTTTTTTCAATTTCTCCAGCAGTATTATTTCCATTCTTTTAGAATTTATTATGTTTTTCTTGTTGTTTGATTCAAGTGGAGGCTTTAAAGCTCAGTGACATTTTTTTGGGGGGGCCAAATTTTGTTCTCTAGCCAGTTTGACAACTTTCAGAGTTGTAGGACTGTCTGTGGGTCAGCATTATTTTCAGGGCACAGAATACCATGTGGTAATCTTGTGAATATGAACAAAACTGTCATGTCGCAGCCAGTGTCGCAAAACTTATACTAAGCCACAAACTGTTTAAGGACAGACCATAGATAATAATACTGACATGTAGATAAAATTTGGCTGTTGTTTTTTTATTAAATTTTATGTTGGTTGGAGCTATTTGGGCCATGTGGCTAAAATACTCACCCTAGGTCCTTTTTGAGACCAATTTGTGGCCAATTTCCTTAAATGTTGCTGCGGCCATTTTTCCTCAATAAATTTATTTGTGGTCAGCAAGCCAAATGTTGCCTTAACCCATGCAGTTTTCCAAAAGTTTACTGTGCAAAGAAAGTCCAAATCCGCCACCTGACTCATATAGTCTCCCATATTTTTTTGTTTCAATTTCATTCATTGATTCAGTCTGATGGGACAGCTTTTTCCTTCTCATTTGTTGCAGTGTCCGCGTGGAGCACAGTCCCTTGTCATCTTCCCTTCTCCAAGACTGGCTAGACATCAGTGGAATCAGCCAAGCAGATCTTGAAGCCTTAGAAAGAGAATATGTACTGCAAAGCCCAATGAATGTTAGCTATAATGACCATATGTGACCCGGCTATAGTAACCTGATGTTGTGAAATTGTGTGACAGTGACAATGCGGGGTCCTTACCACACGGGTACAAATTAAAGACCTCTGTGGTGAGTCATGTTTTTCTTAGAGCGACAGTGTTTTCCTCTATGGATGTAAATGTAAGGGTTTTGTGTCAGAGCTTTACAGCAAACTGGGAAACCCAAGCTGTGGACCGCAATAGCTGGAGGACTGTTATCGGGACAGGCATCCGCATGAGCGAGAAGAGGAGACAAGAGCAGTGGGAGGAGAAGGAGGAACATAAGAAGCAGATGGTGGTAATAGTCGCTGAAGTAGATGTGAAGACCTTCAAGTGCAACAACTGCAACAAAGCCTCCGGCTCAAGGATTGGACTGTACAGTCATAGCAGGCGCTGCGGCAACCCGAACTGACATACCATGGATGCAAAATCCATTGTCTTTCAAGACAGAGACCAACAACAACAACAACTTTATCGCACAAAGGGCACTATTAGTACCGTTATACATATACCATTTTAATGTAGTACATGTAATACTAGGACACTAGTGCCCAATTTTCTGTTGTATTCTGTTCACCAGCATGCTTACAAAATATATATATATGGCCTTTAGCGTCTTTACAGACGGTCTTAGCAGCTAGAATATTCACTTTCACTTTGACTGACAGCTTCTCTCGTGGCTTATTCTACCAATGTTTGACCCGAGACTGCGATGGCAGTGATTGCAGGTCAGTCTTTTGGGTTCACTTTGGCGAGTGTTTTCATTCCGCCTCTGTCGTTTTGTCAGGTATGTTTCTTTTGCCTTGAAGTCTATTGCGAGCGTGCCACTGCGCAATTTTTGTCTCCATCTGCTTCGATCATTTGCAAGGTTCTCCCATTCATTGGGGTCGATGTTGAATGCTTTCATCGTGACCTTGCAAGTGTCTTTGAATCGCAGATGTGGCCTACCTCTGGGTCGGTTGCCAGTAGCAAGTTCCCCGTAGAGAATTTGTCTGGGGATGCGATCATTTTCCATACGGTGGAGATGTCCAAGCCACCGCAGTCTTTTTTTGCCTAGGAGAGCCTGAGTTGATGGAATGTTGGCTCGGCTCAGAACTTCGATATTTGAGATCCTGTCTTGCCACTTGATCTTGAGAATTTTGCGTAGGCAGCGCAGGTGGAAGGAGTTGAGGGATCTTTCATGTTTGGAGTAGGTGGTCCATGTCTCTGAGCCATACAGCAGGGTGCTTAGGACGCAAGTTTGGTACACGAGTACCTTTGTTTTGATGGTCAGCTTGCTATTGTTCCACACCCTTTTTGAGAGTTTGCCAAAAGCTGTGGCCGCCTTTCCTATTCTGGCATTTATTTCAGTTGTTATGTCTGTGCTACCACTGATGGTTGAGCCTAGGTAGCAGAATTTTCCCACTTGCTCCAGAGGAGAGCCATTCAGCATGATTGGGTTGGGGTTTCTCAAGCCTTGTGTCAAAACTACAGTTTTTGAGACACTGATCCTTAGCATGAATTTGTCACAGGCTTTGGCAAGGCTATTGATGAGAGCCTGGAGCGTGGTTTCATCGTGGGCCACGATTGCAGCATCATCTGCGAAGAGGAGCTCTTGTAACATAATATGCTCTGTACGAGATTTTGCTTTTAGTCTGGCAACATTAAAAATGGAGCCGTCCACTCTGGTGTTAATAAGTACTCCACCTGAACATTGACCAAAGGCATTCTTGAGTAGGGCTGCAAAATATATACCAAATAAGGTAGGAGCAAGAACACATCCCTGCTTCACACCGCTGTTTACAGCAAATGAATTGGATGTGCAGCCTTCAAAGTTGACACATGCCCTCATGTCAGTGTGGAAGGATGCAATAAGTTTTAGCAATGTTGGTGGACAGCCTATGGATTTAAGGACTGCATACAGGCCAGATCGGCTTACGGTGTCGAAAGCCTTTGTTAGGTCCACAAAGCATGTTATAAGCGGCCTGTTTTGTTCTTTACATTTTTCTTGGATTTGCCGAAGTGCAAATATCATGTCAATAGTTGATCGTTTGCTTCGAAAGCCACATTGTGTTTCTGGTAAGACTTTTTCCGCCAGTTGTTGAAGGCGGCAGAGGATGACGCGAGCAAAAGCCTTTCCAGTAATGCTGAGGAGGGATATGCCTCGATAGTTGTTGCAGTCGCCTTTGTCTCCTTTGTTCTTGTAAAGTGTGACAATTTTGGCGTCTCTCATATCATGTGGTATCACGCCTTCTTTCCAACACTGCAGTAACAGATTATACAGGTGTGGTAATAGTGGGCCTTTTAGGTCTTTTAATACCTCTGCAGGAATGTTGTCACTTCCTGTGGCTTTTCCAGCAGACAGGTGGTCGATTGCATTGGAAAGCTCGACTAAGGAAGGTTCAGCGTCAAGTTCGGCCATTATTGGCAGTTTTTGGAGGTGTTCCTCAAAATCTGGTGGAATATTTTTCTCAGTTGAATACAACAGAGAGTAATGCTCTACCCACCTATTCAGTTGTTCATTTTTATCTGTGATGGGTTCACCATTTACAGACTTAAGTGGGGCGCTTTTGGTGATGATTGGCCCAAGAGCTACTTTCATCTGACTAAAGGCGGTTTTCATATCTCCCTTTTCATTTGCCTCTTGTATGCTGTTACACAAGTCTGTCCAGTATTTGTTGGCGCAACGTCTTACCTCCAGCTGAAGTTTAGCTTTTGCATTTTTCAAACAAGTTTTTGTACTCTGATTGCAATTTTTGTTATACTCATTGAAAGCAGATTTCTTTTGCTCAATGAGAGGTAGGAGAATTTCGCTGTTCTGGGCTACCCAGTCGTTGTTTGAAACTTTATGCTGTCCAAAAGACTTGATGGCACAGTCATGAATTTTTGAACTGAGAGTGTTCCATGTTTCATCTACCGAGTCACATTGGGTGACATTATCCATGCTTTCAGCAAATAACTTTTCAAATGACTTTCTATTTGATTCATCTCTGATTGCTGTTACATTGATCTTAGGGATTGAAGGGGCTTTTGATCTGTATATTTTCTTGGCCGAAATTTTGATTTTGCTGACTACCAGTGCATGGTCGGTGTCACAGTCAGCACTGTGGAGGGAACGAGTTATTTTTATACACCCCAAACTCTTCCTCCTTGAGAGAATAAGATCTAATTGATGCCAATGGCCAGACCTGGGATGGCGCCATTGTCACGAGCAGAGTTAGGGTCTTGGGGATGTTACGACTGCACGAGAGGCAGCTAACTCACACTCGGACACAACCACACAAGAAAAGTACTAAATAACTAGAGCGTATATATGTCAGGCCGGTCAGGCCATAGTTTACATAAATATTAATAACAAAACAAAAGACAATAGAGGTATATATTCAAACCAAAAACTCTAATTAATAACTTAACCAATGATATTCATGTAACTATGGAGGTACTGCAATCAATAGTAAATAGGTATATTATACGAAACTGGATATCAATTTAAAGTGACAGTTGAGTCGCCACTGGCCAGTCGCCAGGCAAACTCTCCATAAATCATATGGGCTTAAATGTTAGGAGAGCCCAGTACGTTCAAAGCCTACAGAAGCACTCTTCGGCTTGTAGGTAATTTAAGCAGTTGCCAAAAGACTATATTTTATGCACAATCACTATTCAATTCATCAACAATGTGCTATATTATTCCAATCATACTATGGCAATAGATCTATCATACAGGACACTCGTGGTCGAGTGCCAGCTGGGGTTTCCTTAGTCTTCCTATGAGGCTGTAGTTCTCTCTCTATCTCCGATCTCTATTATACTTGAATAATTAAGATATATTACCATTGCTCACGCCTACTGAGAGGCGCGAACATCAAAATAGCGCAGCGTGGGCTTTCAAAGGTCAGCCCACTCAGACCTTTCTTTCTAGAGCTCAGTCAGTCCGTTAGCAAGGACTTCTTAGTCTTCAGACCACACAGTTCAGGTACTGGCCAACCGGAGATACTTCACGAAACGATGCTTCTCTCGTCTGTATTCACCAAATCTGAACGTTACACGATGTTATATACTATCTAACTACCCAGCGTGCTAGTCCGCTGGCCCAATTAGTTCAGCTATCTCATAGGTCGAAACCTCCCACCATTTTAACTGTAGTAATACGTCTGCACTATTCTACCAGCCAGTTAACGTGCAAAACTTGTCTAGTCATACTTAACAATGTCAACTGTCCCCACCTTGTTTCACCCCTACTCCATTACTTATTAATCACGAACATTAAAACCCACAAGCGTGAATCTAACAGTTTAACTTTACATTTATTTACTCACCAACTATAATTTGGCGAGGACCGTTCAAGGCCACCAGCCAATTTCTCATGGCCCTGGTAAACAACAACAACTCACTCTCTGCGTGAGTTTTAACAATATCCGAATCATGACATATCCCCCACCCCAGTTAAAATTTGCAATTTTAACGATATAAATGATTATCGTAAGGGGAAGGCATGAGTCGAGAAATTCCTCGAAAGGTGAACTTAACTAAGAATACTAGGTAATAACTAAGACTAGAACTAAAGTTAAAAAAAAACCTACAGGACGGGTATCCCTGATGGACAAAACTTCATGAAAATCTTAAGGCTCCGTCCAAAAGTATATATCTCTCTGAGGATTAAATCTTACCTCTAAATACGTAGACATTAACAATCATAACTCGAAAATTTTAGAGTAAAACACTGATCCTGTGCGAATGTCATCAGGAATGCATACATACAATGAATAATACTCAAGAAAAGATAACTAGAGTAGCATCGATGGCATTAGTGGATCTGGACTCCTGGTCTGCCATGACTTCTCGTCCTCGACCCTGGGCAACAACGTCTGGTGTGGCCAAAATACGGGTCGACGTCAGTAAAATAGCTGTTGGAACAAAGGAAAGCACAGGGGTAGGTGAAAAGTGTTCACAATGGGTGAACAATATGTGATACCATCCCTCGGTCTTTGAATGAGGTGCTAATCAGTATCCAACGCCAATACATATGACAGACTAAAATACAACAAGATTAAGGTAACCGTGATAATAGGTCGGCATGGACATTATCTCCACCAGGAATGGCCTTTATAATGAAGCGGTATTCCTGAAGGGCCAGACTCCATCTGGTCAAACGAGCGTTCTTGGCTCGGTTCGATTTTAAAAATAACAACGGTTTATGGTCTGTCTCGATGACGAATTCTGTCATAAGTAGGTAGCGGGAAAACGCGTCTACGGCGTATACAATCGCCAGGCATTCTCGCTCTATAATAGCGTATCTCTGCTCTCTCGGAAGTAATTTCCGGCTAGCGTACATACAAGGGCGCAATAAGCCATCTCTTTCCTGAAGCAAAACAGCTCCAATTCCTTGGTCCGACGCGTCAGTTCGGACGGTGAAGGTGCGCCTAATATTCGGTAGGATAAGCAGCGGCGAACTGGAGAACAGTTGCTGCACTGTCGCGAGCGCGGTGGCGCACAGCGTATTCCAGGTAATTTTGTTGGGTCTGTCTTTTCTTGTAAGATCGGATAACGGGGCCGTAAGGGCCGAAAAATTAGGAACGAATTTCCGATAATAGCTTAAGAAGCCTAACAGGCTACGAACCTGCTTCTTAGTATGAGGAGCCTGGAGTTTTAAAATCTTACTTATCTTACTGTCGTCCGGTGTTTGGACGCCTTTGGCGATAGTATGTCCCAGAAAGTTAATCTGCGTATAACCCAGGAAGACTTTGCTAGGCTTAGCTGTAAGCCCGGCATCTCGAAGTTTACTAAGCACTTGACGAAGTGCTTCTAAGTGGCCTTTCCAATCCGTATGGAAAGCGCAAATGTCGTCAAAGTAGCTTAGGACGCATGGTGTCTGCTGCAATAGGATGTTCATCATCCTCGCAAATGTCGCTGGTGCCGTTACGAGACCGAATGGCATGAATCTCCATTGCATGAGACCCATAGGGGTCTGAAACGCTGTGTACTGTTTACTGGCCTCTTCCATTGGGATTTGCCAGTAGCCTTTAGACAAATCTATTTTCGAAAACACGGACGACTCGGCCAATCGCGCAAATAGATCTTCCTGATTCGGGATAGGTTCAGCATCGTAAATGGTTAGGGCGTTAAGCTTCCTGTAATCGATACAAAATCTAACGGAACCGTCTGTTTTCTTTACTAGTACAATCGGCGAGCAGTAAGGGCTCGTCGAGCGCTCAATGACTCCTAAGCTGAGCATCTTTTCCACCTCGGACTGTATGGTGTCGTGCGCTTGCAGCGGGCGCGGGTAGGGTTTGACAAACACGGGTACGTCCGACTGCAACCGGATGACGTGTTGAACTAAGGATGTTTTACCCGGCAAATCAGTGAATACTGGCGAAAACTCCCGAACAAGATTCATGATGTCCTGTGTCTTACTTTGATCCAGCTCTGGATTGATATTAACGGAAGTCGCGTCCTCTGTGGCTTGCAAGGATAGGAGCGATCTTGTCATAGATAATGGCTCCCGGTCGTTGTCATCGATAGTGACCATCGCTGCGTTTGCTTGGGCCACAACATGGCATGAATGATCGTGATGAGTTTGATCATCGGTAAGATACTTTTTCAACATATTAATATGGTACACCTTATCGTTACCACGTATGGTAATGAGATAATTAACTCTCGAGAGTCGCTTTTTAACTAGAAAGGGGCCTTTCCAAGTGAGGAGTAGCTTGTTATTCGTTTCTGGTAACAGCACCAATGCCCGATCTCCGACTGACAGGGTTCTTAACCGACTACCCCGATCGCGATATCCTATAAATGACCTGGTCCGTACGCATGCAAATTGTCGAGCCAGGTCGCATGCATTAACTATTCTATGTCGGAGATCGACTATGTACTGATACGCGGATCGCGTATCAGGAACGTCGGTATCAGAACCGGCGTATAAATCGCGTAAAATGGCCATCGGGCCACGTGGTTTTCGACCGTATAACAGTTCAAACGGGGAAAAACCCGTTGTCGCATTTGGGAGTTCCCTATATGCGAACAAGATGGCCGGAAGTCGACGGTCCCAGTCACCAGGTCTATCGGCGGAAACGCGTGCCAGCATAGTTTTCATGGTGGCATTCCAGCGCTCGCAACAGCCATTGGACTGTGGATGGTATGGCGACGTAAGTTTCTGCCTAATGCCCGTGAGTTCCAATACTTTCCCGAAAAGGTCAGAGGTGAATTGCGGACCTCTATCAGATAATAATTCGGACGGGAATCCGACACGTGTGAATATGGTCACCAATGCCTCGGCGACGTGATCGGCCGATATTTCCTTTAAAGGGACAGCCTCAGGCCAACGGGTGGCATAATCGATTACTGATAGAATAAACCGATGGCCTCTATCCGACTTCGGTAATGGCCCGAAGATGTCGACGGCAACTCGCTGAAATGGAGTGGAAACCGGCGGCATCTCTTGTATAGGCGCCCGCGAAGTTTTTCCTTTGGGGGTTCTTTTCTGGCATGTATCGCAACGCGACACATAGCTATTTATGTCCCCGTAAACCCCGGGCCAAAAAAACTGAGACAGGACTCTCGATTTTGTTCTCGCTTTGCCTTGGTGGCCCGCTAATGGCGTGTCGTGCGCGAGGCGGGTGATGTCTCGGCGAAATGATCTCGGTATGACCAATTGCAAAATAGTTTCGCGCTTTCCCCGAAAAACGCGATATAGGAGGTCGTCTTTAAGGCAGAACCTGGATGTATCCGGGTTGTCCGGATCAATCTTAGCAAAGAGGGGCTTTAGTGATGGATCTGTGCGCTGTTCGTTACGAAAAATCTCGGGGGTTACATCCAAATCGACGACAGGCGATCGTAATGTGTCGTCACTCTGGCGACGCGATTGTTGTCTTGTCGTGACACACGCAATGTCGTTATCATCCCAAATCCCGAGTTCGCAATCGGAGACGTCCTTTAAGTGGGGAATATTCCCAATGATTAGGTCGGCGACCGGATTTGGTAGCACGCAGGCCGTGACAACACCAGTTATAAACGGTGTGTCAACATATATTTCCGCCAAACGAAAATGTTCAACTGAACCACCAAAAGTAATGCATGTCGCATCGCGATCCAGGAGTTGTGCAGGACGGACCAGCGATTCACGTACACCGACGGTCGTACAGCCTGAATCTCGCAATACGGATGCTCGTATGGCGTTTACTCGTCCCTCATACAATGTCAGCGCGCCTCGCTCGTGGAGGGCGGACATAACTGGAATAACTTTATCTACGGTTTCGGCATTCCTAGTTCTGTAACCGCGGTTTTCGGTGAATGCTACAGAGCATGCATTTGCCGCATCTAATCTAACTCTGCATTGTCGCGCAATGTGGCCTCCGGCGCCACATCGATAACAGTAGACTGGCTTATTATCCCTTCGAGGTTTACCTCGATAAGAAGGAAATGTGGGCGCTTGATAGTAGTTGTTACGCGGTCCTCCGGTAGGGAAAGGACGTGTATATCGGGGTTCCCAATCCCGAGAAAATTTATGGGGATTCGGTTGCCTCCTGCTAACCCGCGGCTCGGACCGTGGACGAACCTGCGGCGACTGTCGAAAGGGCTGTCTTGATTGTCTCGACGGTACCGGTGTCTTAGTAGCAGCGCCGGCGTAACACGGTTCGTTTACTTTAGCTTTAGCTAACGATCGATTAGGGTGAGCTGCAGCATACCGTTCCGCTATCGATGTTATCTCGACGGTAGTTTTGGGGGCTTGTTCCTTAAAATGCGCCACCAGGTCCGTGTGGCAGGACATATATATTTGGTCTTTAATTATCAAATCATATAGTTTCTTATAGTTTCCCTCTTCCACACCGGCCAACTCAGTCCAACGGCTGAGTAGGTGGCGGAGGCGGTCCACGTAAGTAGAGAAATTCTCAGATGCCTCCGGCTTGCAATCGCGGAAACGCTTATGAAATCCATCTTCCGTATGTTGGAAACGCTTTAATAGCGCGGTCTTTAGAATGTCATAGTCCCTAGCGTCATCAATAGTGAGGCTATGGAAAACTTCCAACGCTCTCCCTGTCAAAAGATTGGCGAGGCATGACGTGTACTCACTACGCTGCCATCCCGCGCAAACGGCATGGAGTTCGAAGCGGTGTAGGTAGGAATCAATACGATCAACCTTATCATTAAAGGTTGGCAATTTAGGCTTCGTTTTATTATTGGAAGTAACTTCCGGAGCCCCGGTAGGTTGGGCTTGCTTCGCTTCTAACTGTTTCAAAGCGAGCTCGTACTCTCTTTGAGCCTGTTTTTCCGCGCGTTCCGCGGCTCTATCTTCTCGTTCCGCGGCTTTTTCTTCTCGTAATCTCTCCGCGGCCTTTTCTTCTCGTTCTTCTTTCAGTTTCTGGTCTACCCAAGAAGCACGCTGAGCTTCCGGTATGCCAAATGATTGGGCCAGTTCCAAATATTTCTGTAGTTCGGCCATGATATCGGTCGATAATACGATATAATAATGTCCTAATCGAGGACAGCTCCTGAAAAATCTCCAACTTTATTCTCCCTTGAAGCAATTTATCAATTGCACTCTGCGGGTGCTCGTTCCTGCAGTATGAACGAAATTAACGAAATCAACAACAAACTGTACGTCTTAGTCAACCAAGTAGTGGTTGAGCTATCTCAGTGATCACTTAACTCCACTTATTTCTCCTAATCCTCAAGCAGTCAGTCTACTGCTTCCGTGATTGGTCGTTACTAACGATACCAATGTAATATTCCCAGTGTATTTTCCGTACACTCCTAGCAGCGTTCCCTCTGCTATAAATCGGAATAAATCAATATTCACGATATGAACTTCCTTGGCTATACCAGCCTAACAACTCTAATATCCAGATTATCTCTCAACGTGCCCTAGACACGTGATTTATCCCAGGCAATAATATAGCAAGTATGAATACAAAATATAATAATGCAACACTATAATGGAAAAGAATTACATGGAGAGTAAGACGAGACTAACAGAAAGAACAAACGACAACAGACCTGACTAACCTGAAACTATCTACAAAAAGGTAAGAAAAAGAACAGGAGAGACGTCTTCCTAAAATACGAGGAGGATAGAACGCTAACAATCTATACGAATAACAGGTCCCTACAGAACTATTCAAGGCAAAGCGTATCTCCTATCCGTTTTAAACGCCATCTAGATCTGCTAGTCTGGCAAAAAGAGGTATGCTAAGTCTCGATCCCTTCCAACCTCCCGCCTATCTAATCTAACACAAAAGAAAAAAATAATGCCTGTCAAAAGTAGGGGAGCTGGAACGACGAACCCCTCAAACGAAGACAAATACAGATGGTTCACTTAACTGGGCAAAATGGACTGGCTCTTTCCTTTGGTCCACAGCGCTGGTCTTGTCTTTTCCTGATGCTAGCTGTCAGTCCCTCGTAGTGGTCCCAGGATCAATGACGAGAGGACATGCCAGACATGTGGGGGAGAAACAAAAACAAAAATCAGCAGTATACAAAACTATAAACTACAAAAATTACATAAATAACAGTGGAGTCTTAGAGTGGTAGACCTGCAGCTGTTGACGGGGTCCTCTTCCGATGATAGTAGTGTTCTCTAGATGTCAGAAGGTGACGGGTCCTCTTCAGATGTCAGTGGGGTCCCCTCCAGATGTCACGAGCAGAGTTAGGGTCTTGGGGATGTTACGACTGCACGAGAGGCAGCTAACTCACACTCGGACACAACCACACAAGAAAAGTACTAAATAACTAGAGCGTATATATGTCAGGCCGGTCAGGCCATAGTTTACATAAATATTAATAACAAAACAAAAGACAATAGAGGTATATATTCAAACCAAAAACTCTAATTAATAACTTAACCAATGATATTCATGTAACTATGGAGGTACTGCAATCAATAGTAAATAGGTATATTATACGAAACTGGATATCAATTTAAAGTGACAGTTGAGTCGCCACTGGCCAGTCGCCAGGCAAACTCTCCATAAATCATATGGGCTTAAATGTTAGGAGAGCCCAGTACGTTCAAAGCCTACAGAAGCACTCTTCGGCTTGTAGGTAATTTAAGCAGTTGCCAAAAGACTATATTTTATGCACAATCACTATTCAATTCATCAACAATGTGCTATATTATTCCAATCATACTATGGCAATAGATCTATCATACAGGACACTCGTGGTCGAGTGCCAGCTGGGGTTTCCTTAGTCTTCCTATGAGGCTGTAGTTCTCTCTCTATCTCCGATCTCTATTATACTTGAATAATTAAGATATATTACCATTGCTCACGCCTACTGAGAGGCGCGAACATCAAAATAGCGCAGCGTGGGCTTTCAAAGGTCAGCCCACTCAGACCTTTCTTTCTAGAGCTCAGTCAGTCCGTTAGCAAGGACTTCTTAGTCTTCAGACCACACAGTTCAGGTACTGGCCAACCGGAGATACTTCACGAAACGATGCTTCTCTCGTCTGTATTCACCAAATCTGAACGTTACACGATGTTATATACTATCTAACTACCCAGCGTGCTAGTCCGCTGGCCCAATTAGTTCAGCTATCTCATAGGTCGAAACCTCCCACCATTTTAACTGTAGTAATACGTCTGCACTATTCTACCAGCCAGTTAACGTGCAAAACTTGTCTAGTCATACTTAACAATGTCAACTGTCCCCACCTTGTTTCACCCCTACTCCATTACTTATTAATCACGAACATTAAAACCCACAAGCGTGAATCTAACAGTTTAACTTTACATTTATTTACTCACCAACTATAATTTGGCGAGGACCGTTCAAGGCCACCAGCCAATTTCTCATGGCCCTGGTAAACAACAACAACTCACTCTCTGCGTGAGTTTTAACAATATCCGAATCATGACAGCCATGATGTTCTTTGGCATCTCTTAAGGTCAAAGTACGTGTTTGTAACACATAATGAGTTTACGGAGCATAGCTCCAGAAGGCGCTGCCCGTTTTCGTTGATGTTGCCAATGCCGAAGTGCCCAATGCACTTTGGCCATGCGGAGTGATCTGCTCCCACTCGAGCGTTAAAGTCACCCAGAATTAGCAGGCCTTCGGTGAGAGGGATGTTGTGGAGAGTCCTCTGCAATGCCTCGTAGAAAATGTCTTTGGTTTCGTCAGAGGAGGTAAGTGTTGGGGCATAGACACAGATAATGTTGGTAAAACCAGACCGGGTGTTCAGTCTGAGTGTCATGATGCGTTCTGACACTCCAATTGGAGTTGCGATCGAATTGATAAGGGAGTTTTTTACGGCGAAGCCCACGCCGTGGATTCTCGGCTGTTCGCTGCTAAGGCCCTGCCAGAAGAAGGTGTAGTTTTCTTCTTTGACTGACCCGGAGTCGGGAAGTCGAGTTTCTTGAAGGGCAGCGATGTCGATGTTTAGTAGCTGAAGTTCTCGATCAATAATTTGGGATTTCCTGATGGAGTCAATATTAGTGAGATCTTGCTGTTGCAAGCCTGGGCGCATTGTTCTGACGTTCCAGGTACCAAGTTTTAGTATTTTTCTGTTTTTGCCAGGTGCACACTTTACGTCAGCTTTTTGACTTTTGGTCTAGCTCCAGCCACCTTATGAAGCAGGCTGACGTGGCGGAACAACACCCAACTGCCTGGGGGCTGCCCAGGTTACGGCGGGCGGTAGTTGATCAATGCAGCTGAAAAGCCGCTCCCACCGACAGAGGGGACCCCTGGCGCTCATCCGTACGCCAAATGGATTGAGCTTATCACCGGTAACTGCCACCTCCCGTGTTGTGCCCATCCGTAACGGATGGCTGGAGTGTCCTCTCCAAATCGGAAATGGGTGGGCTTATAGAGGAGAGACAGACGCTTGCCAAGCCCGAGCAAACGCCTCCTCGTTTTGCTGCCTTGCCTGGGCTATTTTTAAGAGATGGTGCTTTGCCCAGAGGCACCACCCCTCTCTCTGCCATTCTAGTTAAACCCAAGGGAGAGACCAGGTCAATACATTTGGAACTAGTCCGGCTGCAGGAGATGCTGGAAGCCAGTTTGATGCAGTTCTCCCTGACAACCACCTTCGGGTCTCCACTCCTGATTTTCTGTCTGGGTTTACTCCCATAGCCTTTGCTATCATAGCAACACACAAGGCAGTGTGGTATTTGTATTCAGGGTTACCTTCCCCTAGTCTTCCTCTCTCCCGAGATGACCCACAAGACAGTGGGGGTGACAGTAGCAGGCTGTATTGTGTACTGTCATACAATAGCAGAAACCTCTGGCCTGACATAAGCTTACAAAATACTGATGTTTGAAAAGTATTGGTCAAGCAGATGGCACAATTTGGTGCCATATAATGGTGCCCTAGTGTGTAGACTGATGTTTTGCAACTCTGGAGATATTGGTTTTATATGCATTTTTAATGGTTGTTATTTTTTTTGAAATGTATGAAGTCAGTATTTCATATCTGGGATGGATTCATTGTTACATGTATATGTTGTGGTTGAAGTAGTCAAGTTGTATCTCCTGAAATGTGAAAGGAAGAAAAAAGTTTTTGAACATATGACATTTTTAAGTGTAATGTAACCCACATTCCGCATGGCGGCTTGGCCTCTGTAAGTGTAAGGAAAGAAGTGTCATTATAGGGAGTTTCCGGGTGAGGCCGATTACAGAAACTATATGCTGAACAGTGAATACTGGTCAGTATTTTCTCTATTCGGCGTCACTTGGAAACTGTTCTTCCGAAGCATTTCTTTTATCAAAATACCGTCATGCTCATAAGATAATTAATTGCCTAAGTCATTTTCTCGGTGTTTTGAGATGAAATGCTCACCTTAATCAAACAGTTACGTTGCACCGTTCAACAGTTCCATTGTTTTGTTTCGTTGACTTGCGGGTTTTTAAATGGAAACCCACATCCACCTAAACCACCATCTAGAGTGTTGTTAGGAGAGCGTAGACTAATGGCAAAGCCAAATAGAGAAAATACTGAGTTGTGTTCACTGATCAGCTACAGCTTTCTATGTAAAAATGCAATGCTTCCCCAACAACAGCTACTGCGATATTTTTTAAAGTGAAGTTTTCTTTCATTTTCAGAAAACACCAAAAACATGACTTAGGCAATTATGTTACGATCGTGATGATGTTTATGTTATTTTTCAGTTTGCTACTCACTTCAGGCAAAATTTCTGTTTCCTTTTCTTGGTTCTCTCGCCAGTGTAGTCATATCAGTCACTCGAGTCAGCACGAGGAATCTCACTGGAGTTTTATCATTTTCCTTTTGCAGTGTATTTACATCATTGTCAGTAACCATTGATATTATATATATACAGAGATGCCACCCATTCCGATTTGATCGGAATCATTCCGATTTTTTCTTGAAAAACGGGTGTGATTCCGATTAGCAAGGCCGGCATTCCGATTTTTTGTTACTTCCAGCAATCGGCTTTTTTTCCGCTTTCGTTCTTCCGGGTTCTAGTTTTTAATTATAACTTTTACACAATGCGCCGAATCAGAATATTGTGATCATTTTATGAATAAACCAGAAGTTAGTTCTACTTTCTTATCGCTTGTTTTGTACCGATCGGTAATTTGATCACTTGCTACATGCGTTGTTTACATTCTTTTTACCATTCCGCATGGCGGCGATTCCGAAACTAATTGCATAGATCTATATATTCGCCCTCACTTAAGTCTAAGTGTTATATTTGGCTCCGACTGTAATGGAAGGAGGAATCAGTTCTAAACCTAGCTAGATGTATTCTCTTCCTTCAAACCTAAGCTTAGCTAGACATCGCTTAAGTCTAGATCTCAGTGATTTACTTGGCAGCGACAATGACGGATGCAGGAATGAGACCTAGAAAAAAAAAAGTAGAATCTAGATCTAGCAAGATCTATGGATAGACGTCACAGTGCACTCTCCCGATTACGACATCTCCGAATAACGACATTCTCCCGATAACGACATTGACCCCCGGTCCCGATTTTTTTACTATATGTTATTAGTAATAAAACTCTCTAAATAGCTTTTTAGACCACTCTCCGGATAACGACATTGAGTTAGCAATAATCGGCTGTGACTTTGCTAGATACAAAAATAAAAATAGCTAAAATATTGTTTCCGGTCAGTTTCATTTCATTCTCTGAGCCAATAAAAACACTTCTTTTCCGACCAATGAAATGTCCTACCAGAGGCACCTCATAGCCAATGAGATCGCTTTGTTATCGGCCAATGAGATTGCTTTGTTATCGGCCAATGAAAACACACCTGTGTCTATTGTCGTCGGAACAAAAAGGGTGACGCGCATTAAATGAGTCAGTCATCACATCGCTGACCGCTGAATCGATTGTATTCACCCATGTGTTCAGTTGTATTATTAAATACAGCTGCACTCATGCCGGTCCCAAGCCCGGATAAACAACAGAGGGAAAATGACACACAAAAAACAACAACAAAAAAAACAAACAAACAAAAAAAACTAAACAACACACACACACACACACTTCGTGTATTTTACATGTTTGGAAAGTCCGATCACTGATCACCCACTATGGTTGGTACGTTACATTCTAAGGGTCTAACCACACCCCTTTTTCCGCCATCTTGAAAATCTCCGAATAACGACATGTTCCCGATAACGACATGCACCTCTGGTCCCGAGCCACGTCGTTATCGGGAGAGTGCACTGTATTACTATTAAGACTAAAGTAATTTATTCGGCGGCAATTGTGATGGAAGGGGGAATAAATTTTAATCTTGTGTTGATCTAGATTTCTTAAATCCAAGCCATGAACATGGAGATGGTTGACGTTGCAATTGCATGGGCAGGAACTGCCAAATTAAAACATGATATTGGGAGTGGGAAAACACTCAGCAGCACAGAATAGGCACAAATTATGCATGGCATTTGTGCACTCAAATCCCAACATGTCAAGGCAGCTCTTGTCTGACATAGCTGTAGGAAAAAAATAGCTCCAGAGCAAAGACAAGTTTGGCACAGTGCTTTTCTGGAGAGGATTCCTTTTCAGTTTTGTCTAAGATCAAGACAAAGCGTGGATAATAAGATATGGTTGTAAGTTTTCAAGATGATTTTCAACTTAATCCTTTGTGACCAAGAAAACAAAACAACATAAAAATGTGATTAGAACTGCTACCATTTCATTTTTATCGTCGTTCGCATTGATTCAGATTTTTTCCCCCAGATTCAGATTTTTTGGGGAGCGTGATTCAGATTTTTGTTTTTGTAGGGTGGCATCTCTGTATATATCTCATTTCACAGCAGTGCCGTGACATGCAGTTTTCATCTTTATTTTGAAGGGTGCACAGGAAACTATCCTAACTTTGGTTTTACACATTTTTTAGGAAAATCAAAAAACTGAATGTCTTTCTTTACCAGATTTAATAATTTTTCAAGTTTAAAAAAGTTTCAGAATTTAATCACCAACTTTTAACTCAGCCTGCTGGCTGTGAAGGGGGACAAGCATGCCAGATATCCCAATTTTTTTACAAAGTTGAGTGCAATATGTCCTCATTGAATGACAAGATTTTAACTCCTTTTCATCAAGTTTTGAGAAATCGAGGATTGAAGTTCATGTGATCGCAGCTTTTAGAGCTAAGAATTTGTTGTTTTTTTTTTTTTTTAGTAATACTTACAAATTACACACCAAATCTCCTTGATACTTTGACACACAACGCAGAAGGCCTGTAGGAGTAGTGTGTAGTGTGTAACTCAGTTCAGCCAAAAAGTGGAGATACAACCTTGTCATACTAAGGGGATGAATAGTTTATCATGCAGCCTTTGATTTACTTGATTTCTTGGCAGATATCAGGATACAAATGTTGGCTCACTAGATTTCTTTTGTTGTGTAAAATTTTAACAGAAGGGAGTACTTTGGTAGTGACATTTATCCACATGCATTTTCATATGGGGATAGCTGTCCCTATTGGTTAGGCCAGGGTTAAGGCAAGGGGAAGGATTACTGAATCTGGTTATTTCCAGAAAGCACAGTAGAGACGTTTAATGGGGCAGAAGTCAGAAAAGGTATCAGAAATAATTAAATTCAACAGAAGTGTATTACTAACCTTCTCCCTAACCCCAAACCTATTGTCAAACTTGTCCCTAATCTTCAGTCCTCTTCGTACATCTAACCTTCATCACAAGATAACCAGATTGAGCAATACTCCCACTCCCAAGCCAAGATCAGGAACTAGTCTAGGTTGATGGTAGGAAAAAGCCAAACAGTGATGCATATGCTTCAGTTGGGACAATTGTCCCAAAGTTACCCAGCCCCAACCCTTATCCATAGGGACAATGTCCCTACCAACACTCTTCCTCAACATAAAGGGGGTGCATCTGTGGAAGATGCACGGATGTGAATGATGTAAGAGCTGAATAGACAGAAAAAGATGTAAATAAACAAGCAAGACTTGAAGTTACAGTTTAAAATTGCCAATATTTATTGTGTAAGTTTTGGAAGAAGATCAGTGTGAATGTTTGAAGTAGACATCACATAATCAGCAATGCTGATCATAAACTTTATTATATTCTACATAACAGTTAATACCTAATTAAACCAACTACCGGTACTTTGGGTGCCATAATTGCCAGACCAAACAGGTGCTAGATAGTCACTTCATGATAGCTGATATGATATTCTTAAATCTTTACAAGTATATTCACTTGACCCCAGCCACTGATTTAACATAATTTTATGCCTTCTGAGACCACCATATACATACAGGTAGACTGATGGTGATGCTCTCCATCTAATCAGATGGTCAGGGCATAAGGGCATCCTAATGCTTGGAACACATATAATCTATGTGAGCGACTACAAGCTTATTAAAGTGAGGATGCCGAGGTTCCCTTCTTACCCCTGCTCAAGAAGTCAGAATATTTTTATTGTTTGCCAGATACATGAGCAATCAAACAGTGGATCAAATCTATTGAATAACAATACTATAACTACTGATATGTTGATCTTATGCATTTAAATGAAATGTTAATACATGTATGTTGTTTTCATGCTCAAAGGCAAGTATCGATGGCCATACGAATTCACTGAGGCGAAACTTTCTAATCTGCTACAATGAAATTTCAGATTCAATTCATCAGTACATATAGTGTTAGATTTTACTTCTTTATTATTTTTTTTGGGGGGGTCACAAAAAAAGATAAACAGTATGTTATACACAATGACAGGGTACAAGTAGATAATCTTAGAATATAAAGGAGCAACACATTTCAGATTCAAGTCATTAGTAATGATAAATTTCACATGTATTATTTTTTGTCTGGAACAAAGATAAATAGGTGGTCATTATTTACAATGCATGAAAAGTGCATGGGTTAAATTTCAGTGAATTGGGGCATTTCATTTCAGCAGACTAAGCATGAATTCAGACAATTTTTAGGTGTTTGAAGTATTTAAAGTGGAAAGTCTTGTTAGTTTTCTGTGCGTATTTAATCACTTTAATCAGCCATTGCAGTTGTTGGTTTTCACACCACTAAGCTAAACATTTAACAAAGATGAAATGAATTTAACAGGACTCTGATGAACATAAAATTTTCTTGGAGTTATTGTTAGGGGAATAAGATTTATGAGAATTCAAGCACCCATTTACTTTTGCGCCATACAATATAATGTAAAAAACATATTCGGTTTGAGAATGTTATTAAAATTCTATTTGCTTTATCACCAAACGAAAACATGAGTAATTATATAAGTTATCATTATTCTTTGATGCTGTCAGTGGAAACTGACGATAACTAAGAACTGTAGAACTTATGCATGCTATAGGACAAATACAAGAGGCAGCCGTTTATACCATACATCGTGACACAGACGAGGCAAAAATCTTTCAAAATGATGAACAAGATATAGGCAAGGTAAACACAGCCCACACAGCTGACGGCTGCACTGTAGAGCAAAATGGTAGATGCCAGGGAAGCAGGAAGGCACAGAACTGAAATTCAGAGAAAACACAGCGTATTGTTTAAATTAATTCTATGGTAATACACATGTATGTTTCACAGATGATGATGATGAAGAATAAGGCTGACTGCCTCAACACACACACAAAAATATCCAGCTGTTTGCCCAGAACCATCATTATGTAAAATTTGTAAGATGTGCAACAAAAGATAAAATTCCTTTTGAATGAAAGTCAACACCCCCTCCCCCCTTCAATTGATCATTTGTATCAAATTCTGTGAATTTGTGGGCACTGGTCAGCAGCTGAGGATTTGTGTTTAATTAACACCCCTTTGTTTCTTCCAGTCCTTTTCAAATTTGAAGACTACTGGGGGGAAAACAACCTTAGTCTCAAAAGAGCAATTTTCGCTGTTATTTCCCCCCACCCACGTACATAAGTGATTCATAAGCCTCATCTCTGCAAAACTGAAGTTTGTGAAGAGAGCTGCAGTCATAAAATACAGAAAATAGCCTTTCAGTTACAAAAAGGAACTTGTGGACTTTCAAACTTTAAAAATCATTTTTCTCAATTTCACCATTTGTGACTCTGTGTTTCTCCTGTGGTCTTCATTTATTAGACAGTTAAAGATAGATTTTCATGATCATCATTACCTCTGAGCCTGTCAGAATCATGGTACATGTATATGTATGCAATATTAACTCATCCAGTATCATAAGTCATCTCTTATCATACAGTGCACATTGCATCATCAATTTATTTTCTAAATGCTGACATGGTGCAGTGTATGTTGTGATTGGAGATCCTTCAGCATCATCAGGGGCCATCCATGAAGTATGTAACTTTAGTTTTGGCAACTTTTGAACCCCTTTCCTGATCTTGTATGATGAGCGTTAGTGTACGAATGTACAACCTTTAGAATGGAGAAGACAAGGCCTTGGTGTTTTTGAAGTTTAAGTAACAATTAGCATGGGTCACTATGATTGTCTCATCAGAAAAATGGCCTATATATTACATTTTTAGATACTCCTGCACCCTTTTTCCCTGCAAAAAAAAAAGTTCCATACTTGTACACTTTTCATATGTTGGAATCAAACTCCCTTTGAGAATATGTACTGTATGGTTCACTCCTCATAGGACCCTCAGCACTGTTGTTTTATTGTGTGTTATCTCATTTCCTGCTGAATGCTCCACAATAAAACGCACACAATGAATTATGCAAAAGTTTCCATAGAGGAGGATGCCAAAAATGTTTTGCTTCATGATGTTTTTAATGGCCCCACATGACTGTAAAAAGCCCCCCTGAGGAATGTTTTATGTTGGCAGTTGCATGCTGAGGAATCCAAAATGTCAAAATATGCATGTCATCAAACATTCATCAACACCCACACATAACTCTTTGATTCACTACCCTGTCCTCCTTTTTCAAGAACTAATATATGGCAAAAACAAGAGCACTTGTATGTAATTCCAAAGCCCCAAATTAGAAAAAAACAAAACTATACAATAAATTTTCAAAGAAAAGAAAAAAAAAACATTCGCTTTCTGTCAGTAAGGACATCCATAAGATTAACCTTTTCCATCATGTGTTATCCACAAGTGACATCCGCCACTCGAGGGTGTGACCCACTCGCCAACCTACAAAGAGTGGATTTATTTCATACACCCTAGTTGCCAATTACTGTAGGTGAAGAACATTCAGACAACATAGATGTCCAGATATGATTATACATATACGTGTATTATTCCAGTTATCTAATATCAGATCACAAATTGTTGGCCTATGGGTGGACTCCATGTCCAAAAAAAATGTCTTTCAAAAATTTAAAACTCCATGTCCACCCACAAGTGAGGGTAAAAGTTAATAAAACTGAAATACATGTACTTAACACAATGCTGAAAAAAAATTGCCAGAAATTTACAATGCTGAAAAAAAATTGCCAGAAATTTAGAAATGAGTAAATGATCATGAACCAGACACTTGTTTGATCGTTGCTAGGACGGCAGTTCCCCTTTTTCGAGAATACTATGAGCTTGATATTGTCAGGTGGTGTTTGCGCGCAAATATCCCCCCCACACATACACACAATGTTTTTGAGACTGACTGCTAGCTGTGGCTGTGATGTGATACTGTACAAGAAATATATTCCAGTTCAGTACTCAACAACTGTTGTGATACTATACCTTTTTTTTTTTTTTTATTGGATTTGCATTAGTAGGGAGAGTTTCCAAGTAAAGCCTAAAATAGAAAATACACATATTATAACAGTACAGTGAACACAGTTTAACATATTCTCAGTCCAGTCTCACTCAGACAATGAAGTGAAGTAGAATAGAGAAAATATAGCTGAACAGTGAACACAATTTAGTATTTTCTCAACTTGACTTCACTTTGAAGCCATCCTTATTAATACACTTCCCCGTTTATTAATTCATGCTTCCTGTCTTTTGTTTGACAATGAATTTGTGGGTTGTGTTGTTCTGGAGGACAAAGGGATGACTATCTTAACTTTCTCTGAACACTGTGGGTCTAATGGACCCAGTAGCAATTAAAAACATTTCTAATTGTCTTATTTCTGGGAATTTTTACCTTGAAATTCAGCTATTCTTTAGTGATGTCATTGCCCATCTTCCTACAGTTTTAAAAATGTGCACATGCATATATTCACCAACACACATGCATTTTTACTGTTCTCGCCCATATGTCCTTGGGTCTCATAGACACCACACATTTAAAGATGATTCTATTGTAGGATTTGATTGTCATACCCTTAGTTGTAGGTACTAGGGTTTCAGACGCACCACACTCCCAAAGAGGATTTTATTGTTTCATCCCTAGTCATATGTTCTGAGGCCTGACAGTGACAGACACCATACTTTTATAGACAGTATCCTAATAAATTGTAGGCACAACGATGTATGCCTAACATAGTTTTTAGAGACGTACAGCAAAGGTTAAAATGTCTATGACCTAGAAATCTTCGATGTACCATGCAATAATTTCACATTGTTTGTCAGCATGATTCATGTGACTGTTGACTGTGTTAGTATTAAAACACGATGGTACTGATGTTTTAGAAGAAAATGTTTAAAATGTAGTCGTTACAATTATATATGTAAATATATATTCACATGAAGTGCTAATTATTTCTTCCATTTCATCCCATCCTTTTTCCTTTCTATCCATTCCTTTTCTCCATTCTCCTTGGAAAATCCATAACAACTGAAATGTTTATAGATCTTCATATCAGGCAATTGAGAACACTACATGTATATACATGAATCTACCTCTTATGCTCCATTATATACACGTATATTATGTATGTATCTATTGTGCTGAATCTTCTGATCATGGTGTCTTGACTGACATAACTTTTCAGCTGGATACTTATGTACTGTGTGATACTGGTATGTCTGCTCTTGTATAATCTTTATTATGCTAAATTTTTAGCTAGACCTTGGAATGATCATGCCAAATCATGCCGCTGTTTGTATGTCTTTGCTGCATTAAATTTTCTGTTCTTGTCCATATGTCTTTGCTGGATTTAATATTCTGGTCTTATTTATTTATGTCTTTGCTGCATTAAATATTCTGCTCTTGTTTATATGTCTTTGCTGCATTAAATATTCTGCTTTTGTTTATGTCTTTGCTGTATTTAATATTCTGCTCTTGTTTATATGTCTTTGCTGTATTTAATATTCTGCTCTTGTTTATATGTCTTTGCTGCATTAAATATTCTGCTCTTGTTTGTGTCTTTGCGGTATTCAATATTCTGCTCTTGTTTATATGTCTTTGCTGTATCAAATATTCTGCTCTTGTTTATATGTCTTTGCTGCATCAAATATTCTGCTCTTGTTTATATGTCTTTGCTGCATCAAATATTCTGCTCTAGTTTATATGTCTTTGCTGCATCAAATATTCTGCTCTTGTTTATGTCTTTGCTGCATTAAATATTCTGCTCTTGTTTATATGTCTTTGCTGTATCAAATATTCTGCTCTTGTTTATATGTCTTTGCTGCATCAAATATTCTGCTCTTGTTTATATGTCTTTGCTGCATTAAATATTCTGCTCTTGTTTATATGTCTTTGCTGCATTAATTTTTCTGCATTTTTGTAAGTCTTTACTGTGCTGAATTTTAAATTTTGCGTACTTATATGATATCTTTATCATGCAAAATTTTCTGTTTTTGTGTATCTTTCCTATGCTAAATTTTCTGTTCTTGTACATGTGTACTGTACTCATATATTGAGGGCTGCATGGCAAAGTGTCATAACTGAATTTTTCCAAAATTTTCAGAAGACACCAAACCTGAATAACTTTCATCAGATTTAATAAAACAACTGAAAAAAACGTTATTTCACCCTTAGTTGTCAGAATTTAACCCCCAACTTAGAACGTAACACAGCCTGCGGGCTGTCAAGGCCTACAAGGTAAGCATTCCAAATACTCGTCAAGTTTTGAAAAAAAAAAAAGAAGTCCAGTTATGACAGTTTGCCAAATAACATAACTGCACTGAACTTTCTGCATTTGTATGATTTACAGCACTAAATTTTCAGCTCTAGTCTATCTCCATTGTTCTAACTTGTCTGACAGACATCATACTTGTATACAGGGTAGCCTAATAAATTGTAGACAGGATGATGTACGCCATACATAGTTTTTAGCAACGTACGGCGAAGGTTAAAACGTCTATGGCCTAGAAATCTTCAGTGTACCATGAAATAATTTCGCATTGTTTGTCAGCATGATTCATGTGACTGTTGACTGTGTTAGTATTAAAACATAATGGCATTGATGTTTTAGAAGAAAATGTTTCAGGGCTGGATTAACCATTAAGCAAAGTAAGCACGCGCTCAGGGCATCAAGGGAAAGGGGGGCACCACAGAGATTTTTCATTTGCCAGATTGACCATGGACCATGTGGTGCAAAAATGCAAATGGTGCAGCTGAACCAGGGTCGACAAAACTTTCCAAATAAAAATAAAATGTAAGTACATGTACACAAAAATTAACATTACTTTCCATCTTACTGTAAGTTTTGTTTCATTTCAAAAAGGTAAAATTTTATTTTATGGTTTATATTTGTTTATATTTTGAATTGTATACACTGTATGTATGTGGGGGCACCGAAATCTTTTAAGTGCTTAGGGCATCTAAAGGTCTTAATCCGGCCCTGTCCTCATGTATGGATTTTCCCCAACATGTCACCTTGAACAGATTGTAAACATCAGAAATATTAGCCCTTAGAAAAGTGAACAAAATCTCTAGTTTCTATCTCATTTTCTTGCATTTATGTAGCCCTTGAGAAGCTTGGGAAAAACACCTTCAAAGAAGTGTACAAACCCTGACTGAGAAACTAGGTAACAGTTGGTCTTTAAGTTTCCATGGCTTTCAAAAGAATATGGTCATCAGGTCTTGTAGACTTGTCTTGTCATGGACAGGGCCACCCAGCAGGTAAATGACCATTTATTAACCTCCTGATTCCCAGAAATAGATTCCCTGGGCCAAAAAGTACATGTATTAATTTTGCAAAAACTGATTCAAAACGTTCAAGTGAATGCAAAATAAATACATGTATAATATAGCTTTTTAACTTCTTTATCAAAAGGAATTTTTTTGTTGACAAATTAGAAAGCATTCTAAAATAGAACACCTGCTGACCTATTTCAGAAGTGGAACACCAGGGCACTAATGAGTTAATGGATGTTTTTTTTTGTTTTTTTCTGTACATTATGAGATTAAATGAATTCCAGGAGAATTTTTTTTAAAAAATTGAGTCACAATTTTGCTTCCCCTATGGCCTTTCGAAATTTAATGTGCATTCTTTAATGAGCACTTCATCAATGCTTGTGTTAGTCTTACAAGTAATCTACACTTATGTCTGTGGTACATTGTTTTAGAACACGTGTTGTCAATCTATTGTGTGGCACCTAAATAGAAAATACGTATTTATGTAGTGGAAAATGCCATGAATTATTGTTACGTATACATGCATTATATGTATTTCCTTGTAAACGTGTTATAAACATTCATTTCTTCATAGTGAGATTCTCCATGTCACATCCCATAACAGTCGTCAATACATGAAATTGTATTTTTAAAGTCTTTACTGGCTGCTGTGCTCTTGTTATCTTTTGTGTCGAGTCTACCTGGGACATGTAGCCAAAATACTCACAGTCAGTCAGTGTACACTCTCTCTCCCTCATTCTTTCACCCTCTCTCTGTAACTCTTTTTCTTTCCCTCTCTCTTCCCTTCCCCGATTCTCTTTTTCTCTATGTTATAAAATACCGTCCCCTTGGAGTGTCATGGTTCTATCTCCACTATTTGGCTGAACTGAGTAACACACTATACACCACCTCGACAGGCCTTCTCCACTGTGTGTCAAAAGTATCAAGCGGGTTCGGTGTTTAATTTGCATAAGATAGAAAGAAGAAAGAAAAAAATGAGCAATTGAAACTTCTATCATCAATTTCTCAAAAGTTGACGGAAGGGAGTTAGAACCTTGTCATTTTGAAGGGACGATACTACATGCATACCATCACAAATAGGACAAAATGTCTCACGGATTAGAATGTGTGTCAGGTAAATAACCAGGCCGATATTGCAGTTTCTGGAGTTCAGCAAGTGTTTTTCTCCAAAGAGCAAGTGCATGAATCCAAACCCGTGAGCGTACCTGCTTGGATGATAGTTCAGTTAGTAAAACAGATGCAGCAGAACAGAAATATCATTCAGTGCAGTGAAAAAAAACAACAGAGAAATGCCAACAGATTACATAACAATTTCCAGTCTTTGTCCTCTGTTTCGTTTCTGATTGTCAGGGATTGGAACTACTGACACAATCATTTTGTATACTTCTTTAGTCCCTTTTTGGGAAATGTTGTCTTTAGTGTCATTGCCACAGTGCAGCGCCGGTCGACGTTTTTTTTTTTTGGGGGGAGGGGGGTAGGCAAAAATTTTATATTATTTTGCCCGGGCAGTGGGCCTGTTGGGCCTGCTCTTCTCGATTTCCACTGCCAGGGTATCTTTAACGTGCACACGGGTCCTCCGAACAGTAGTAACACTTTCCAATTCATTATGTATTCAAAGAAAACAAATCTTATATCTTATTATTAAAAAAAAAATAGTGGCGGGAGTAATTCATTATGGTGAAATTTGGCCCCTTTTTTTACTCGACTCCACAACCTAAATGACAGTTTCAAAAATTATAAAATTACTTTTCTTAAGTGTCAACTAATATAGTCCAATCGCTTTTGTATCGACCGATTGTGTTGATTCAAGTTTCAGGTATTTTTAAAGAAAAGTTGCGAACATGTAAAATACAATGATTTTTGTTTTGGCTCCTTGCAGTAAGTCCATCGCGCCAGAAACGATGCTAATACCCGTTCACGTCCGTGAGAACAATCAGAAATGAGTGCGTAGTGCTCTGGGGCGCATGGAATCTGTAATAAGACTGTAGAATATGGGAAGCTTTGTAGACCCAAGAGAGAGCACAGACTAATAAAATACCCAGACTGGATGATCCCATTGTGTGACGTCACAAAACAGCGAAAGATCATGAACCATCCGCCATTATAGGTTTTCGGTAGCGAGCGACGCTTCAGCATAGCTACAATTTTGAATGACACCATTTTGACGCGCCTACTGAACGCGGAAGTTTTGTTCAGCACCAAGAAATTAATACATGTACAACCAATCGTGACAAATAAAAAGAAATTTCTGCTGCAGATAGAACTAGAATCGGAATTTCCCGAGCGGCGGCCATGTTGGTTATAAGCCGCCGCTCGGGAAATTCCGTAAAAAACGACACAGCCCGAAGCTCGTGTTTCCAGTCTGGTTAATTCTGTGAAGAGAGAGAGAGAAAGATAGAACAGTGGGTTCACAGGTTTATCCCGGATAATGCCGGGAAGTTCATCTAGTTATCTTATTATTAAAAAAAATAGTGGCGGGAGTAATTCATTGTGGTGCAATTTTGCCCTTTTTTTTGCTCGACTCTACAGCCTAAATGACATTTTCAAAAATTATAAAATTAATTTTCCTAAGTGTCAACTAATCCAGTCCGATCGCTTTTGTGTCGACCGATTGTGTTGATTCAAGTTTCAGGTACTATTAAATAAAAGTTGTAAACATGTAAAATACAATGATCTTTGTTTGGGTTCCCTATAGTAAGCCCCAAGAGTGGGTCTTGGGTAAGCCCACGCCACCAGAACGATGTATTAATACGCGTTCAGTTCGGTGCCGGCAATTTCCCTACCAGAAATGAGTGCGTAGTGCTCTGGTGCGCATGAAATCTGTAGTAAGGCTGTAAAATATGGAAAGCTTTCTAGACCACAAAGAAAAAGAGAGGGAGAGAGAGAATGATGGGTTCATAGGTTTATCCCGGATAATGCCGGGAACCTCAGCTAGTTATTTAAAAAAAATAGTGGCGGGAGTATTGCATTGTGGTGCAATTTCGCCTCATTTTTTGCTCGACTCTACAGCCTAAATGACAGTTTCAAAAATTATGAAGTTAATTTTCCTAAGTATCAACGAACCCATTCCAATCGCTTTTGTATCGACCGATTGTGCTGAATCAAGTTTCAGGTACATTTAAATAAAAAGTTGTAAACATGTAAAATACAATGATCTTTGTTTTGGCTCCCTGTAGTAAGCCCACCGCACCGGAAACAATGTTTTAATACGCGTTCAGTTCGGTGCGCGCAATGCCGGGAACCTCAGCTAGTAGGATAAAATACATTATATAACCCAGAAATTAGGATACGTCCTGGGGATTCCCGTTCCTGGGTTAGCATTCAGTGCGGCGTTAACCCTTTCAGTGCTGGAACAACATTGCTGTTAACTCTTTACTGCTCCATCAGTTACAGGTTTTGTTCCTCCATTACTGGCGTTTAAATATAGATCAATAGCCTCATTAAGAATCATATTTACCATTGAAAATAACTGAAATACGTGAATCTTAATATAAGCTGGACCTGGGAAAATCTAGCTTTCACGGAGTCAGGATTCAAAGGGTTAAAATACAAAATGTGGTACCTCCCAAGACCCACTATACCAAGACGGTGCAATCGATCGTTAAATAAAAAGGCGAAGAGTTCCGCCGCATGCGTTGTCTGCTAGACTGACCCAGCGCGTATGGTGTGCCCAGTCATGGCTCGGTTAGCAAAGATTTAATGGTGGCATGAAGTAAACAATGATATTTTCTTTATGTCTCCTTGGATGAGATGAGGTTAATAGACTACCACAACTACCATATAGTACCAAGAACTGTACAATAGATCGTCTATTTAAAGAATTAATTTGATGATTAAAGCAAATAAATGAGTATAAACTGCAAAACTTTGAATGGAGTTCTTACATACATAAAACCAAAGAGGAACTGTGCAGGTACATCTTCTAATCTTATGAAAAAGTGTAGGGATAACCAGGGTAGCAGAACAAGAGGAATGAAGTAGGAAAAGAGACCAGATGGGCCATTATTTAAATGATTAAAGCAAATAAATGGGTATAAAGCACAAACTTTGAATGAAGTTCTCACATACAGACCAGAGGGGAAATTCACATCTAATTCTATGAAAAAATGTAGAAATAACCAGGAAGTAGGAAAAGTGACCAGATGGGCGATTAAAAAAAAATCAACAAAAACTCAACAAAATCCAGCCGCAGTATTCTGATGATAATGAACGTTGAAAAAGTGTTACTCGTGTTGCAGCTTCTTCAGTTTTCCAACTTTCTTTCCTGAAATTTTCTGTTTTGGGGCACTATTTCTGATTGAATTTCTATTGCTTGAAGATTACTAAGGAAACAGGAAAGAAAGAAACAAACAAACAACAACAAAACACTTCCTTTAAAAGAAATTCGGGATGATCAAGTGGAAAAGTTCATTCACATAATTATTGATTGTACATAAGGGATTCCTTAGCTTTGAGAAAGTTTATCAGTATTTGATCGATGACGTTTTACGGCTTCCTCAAACAAACAAAAAGACGATGCCGTTATACTGGAAGTTGAATTAGAAAATTAGATTGTTACGCCCCTCCCTCTCCACAAACACACACACACACACACACACAGCTGATGATCTCCATAGCACACATGCACTAGTCCAAACACACAAATATTGGGACTGTATGAGGAGTGCCAAGGTGTATGTCCAATTTACTATAATAGACATAAACTTCAAGACGGCAAACAGCATTGCAAAGTGTTAATTTTGATTAACACGTCCGATGAACCGCATGCCTGTGTTTACGATTGTCCGCGCCGGACTATTTTTAGAAAGTACGGGCTCGGCGGACGGAAGTGCTTGAATTGCACCGTCCATTTATACTATAGGCCTAGGTGTTCCCGTGTGAGCCTATTAACTTTTTTTTTTAATACATAATACTTTTCGAACAACGGGCGCAGGAAAAACATCTTTCATAGGAAGAGGCTTTCATATGAAATGTTATTTTACCATTGATAGCTTTTGCACTTTTTTTTTCCATGGCCTCAGTCAGGAATGGAACCGTTTCCCACAATAATTTCTTTGGTCAGGAGAAGTCGGATCTTGATTCTATTCTTAAAAGGAGGCCTAAGCATAATCATTCAAGTTTTTTGTTGTTGTTTTTTTTAAATTCAGTTTGGGAATAGGAAAGCTTGAAAAGGTTTGATTTAATGATAATAATAATAATGAAGATCATTTATATAGCGCCTAATCCAAACAAGTTTGCTGTAGGCGCTTTACAGAAAGTCTTGTTCTCTCCATTTGCATCTCTGTCACTCTCTCTTTCTTTCTTTCTCTCGCATTCTTTCTCTCACTCTCTCTATCTCTCTCTATCTCAGAGCAAATTGTAACGCAGTCTGTTAGGCGCAGTTCACAACTCACAACAGTTCACAACTCACAACTTGTATTCTAAAGTACTATAATATTATTTGAATATATATTATAGAATATTTATTTAATAATGAAATTAGCTTCTGAAATGCATAAAATCCATTTTCAGTGTCTCATAACCCCCACAGGAACGATGCCACTGAACCACTAGCCTTTATTAAGACCACAAGAAAATGTTTCCGACCACTTGTTCACGTTCTGCTGCTGTCCCTGCAAAACATAACAGTGTTCATGTATGGCCATAACGCGCCATTTTGCCGAGTTTGACTCCTCCCTCCTCCCTCCTCCCAAATACGCTTCCAATAAGCTCGGTGTGTTCCCCCCCCCCGCCCGCGCCATTTTCCCCCTTGTAACAGCAAATTCAAAACGAGGCAAAAAAAAAAAAAAAATGTATGCACATGTATAGCATATCTTCCAGTAAGAAAAATATTACAGAAACGATGATACAGTAAAATGCAAAGGAAAAGCTAAGACAAATCTAGCTTTTGTACAAGAGTACAGCCATTAGGATGGTGAATATATCCAGGACAAGGCTGTGGTGTTTTAAAACTATAAGAAGTGACACCTTGATTGGCCTGTTTGGACCGTTCTATAAGAAATACATGTATGACGTTTCCAATGACATTGGTGTATAATCTGACAACTTAATTTGGATTTTAAAAATGACAATTAAAACCAAACGTTTTGATTATTATTAAAACTGAAACCTCCTCTCTTCCTACTCTCTCTCTCTATCTACCTGTCTGTCCTTGTATCCGTCTGTCTATCCATCTGTCTGTCTGTTTATCTATCTATCTATCTATCTATCTATCTATCTATCTATCTATCTATCTATCTATCTATCTATCTATCTATCTATCTATCTATCTATCTATCATCTACCTGACTGCCTGCCTGTCCGCCCCCGCCCGCCCGTCCGTCTGTCTGTCTGTCTGTACAATACATGGCATTTTGCGAGGATTTTTTTATAATGTCGTTACAATCATAGCCTGTAACATTAATTTTGATTTTTATAATTACTGTTCTACATCTTACTTTATTCCATTTACTGCAACAAAAAAACGAAAACAAAGGAGGAGGGGGGGGGGGGGGGGGGTGGTTAATTCCCTACTGTAACTGAAGAGCGTACTTAATCCGCTAGTGCCCTGGTAAAGATTGTTTCACATTCTCCACAGTCTCTGAAATAACCAAAACTGATTTTAACTGGTCATGCATTTAACTGCCAAATGTGAACTTTTATTACGAAACATTTTTTTGTTGTTGTTATTGTTGTTTATAAATCAGGAAATGTTAAAGAAAAAAAATGGGCACAACATGACTTGTTTCTGATAATATGGCAGGCTGGGCAGTAGAAGGTAAACACCTCCCCCCCCCCCCCCCCCCCAAAACCCCTTTTTTCCAAGCTAAGCGTACGTAGCCTACTTCATGAACGGGTTTTGAGCTGAATTCGGAGACAGCACGTCGTCACGATAACGGCTATAATTATTGTGCTGGGGAGCAGGAAAAAGCAAAGGTGACAGACAGAATATAACAGAACAACAGGACAGTAGGAGACCCTACCAGAAGCGCCCACCAACCACCCACCTGTATAAACGGCCCCTTAAACCGCCTTGAACATAACTAAACATTTTTAGTTAGGGACACGTTGGTCTAGAACAGGGGTCACCAAACTACGGCCCGCCGTGGTACTTGATTTTGTTTGACAAAGCCAGGGATAGCTAGAGCTACGGGATGGACAATTGCTTATGCGGCACGCGCTTGTAAGTCTGTCAGTTATCCGGCCCTCAGTGAAGAAAGTTTGGTGACCCCTGGTCTAGAGGCAAGGTGCTAGCCGTTCATGCCGAAGACACCGGGCTCGATCCCCGGTCGGTGCAGGGATGTTGTAATTTTTTTAGCGGAAAAAATTCCTGTCTCTGATCCTATGGTGGATAGGATCGAGCTCCTCGTCTCCTCGGATAAGAACGCAAAAATTAGGAGAGCTCATGTGCACCTTAAAGACACCTTGGCAGTTGAAAGTCAAGAAGAGCAGACCGAACAAGGACGCCGTCTGGGCAAAATTCTTTAAAAAAAAAAAAAAAAAAACTATTCCCTACCACACAAAAAAACAATAACAAAAAACAGAGAAACAAGAACAAGAAAACAAAAACAAGAAAAGTGAGGTGTAAATGCCTAGAGCAGCGAAACCTCCTAAAATAAAGACCAAAACACACCAAAAATTGAGACTAGGTCAGACTTACTTGGACGTGAGCACTCTGGAGCAACTCATGTGCTCGTTGAAATCACACATGGCTATGTAATTTGGATTCCTTTCCTTGTTCAGTTCCACGTGCAGTGAGTACAGACACACGACCACGCCCACTATGTTGAGGAACAGAAGGTCAGCAAAGTTGGACCAAATCAGGTA
Source organism: Onchidella celtica (assembly GCA_963931925.1). Classification (NCBI taxonomy): domain Eukaryota; kingdom Metazoa; phylum Mollusca; class Gastropoda; order Systellommatophora; family Onchidiidae; genus Onchidella; species Onchidella celtica. Next base: position 48,170,006 of record OZ007576.1, read on the forward strand.
CGCTGGTTCACCTGAGGCAGACATGATTTTGCAGAAACCCTGCGGGCGAAGGAAAAGGCACAAATCTAACTCTACTCTTGTCATATAGCCGATTACATCAGCTAATTTTTAAACACCGCTAAAATACACACACAAAAAAATTAAGTCTACCACTGCCAATAGCCGATTAAACCAGCTAATATTTAAACACTGCATGATATGGATCTACCACTGCCTATAGTCGATTAAACCAGCTAATTTTTAAACACTATACTGCCAAAATACAAAAACCACGTGACTCTACCTCTGCCTTTAGCCGATTAATCCAGCTAAGTTTTAAACACTGTACTGCAAAAGTACAAAAACCACAGGACTCTACCTCTGCCTATAGCCGATTAAACCAGCTAATTTTTAAATACTGCACTGCCAAAATGCAAAAACGATAAGACTCTACACTGCCTATAGCCGATTAAACCAGCTAAGTTTTAAACACTGTACTGCAAAAGTACAAAAACCACAGGACTCTACCTCTGCCTATAGCCGATTAAACCAGCTAATTTTTAAACACTGCATGATATGGCTCTACCACTGCCTATAGCCGATTAAACCAGCTAATTTTTAAACACTGCACTGTCAAAATACAAAAACGAGACCACTCCACCACTGCCATAGCTAATTAAACCAGCTAATTTTTAAACACTAATCTATACTGCCAAAATACAAAAACCACGAGACTCTACCTCTGCCTTTAGCCGATTAATCCAGCTAAGTTGTAAACACTGTACTGCAAAAGTACAAAAACCACAGGACTGTACCTCTGCCTGTAGCCGATTAAACCAGCTAATTTTTAAATACTGCACTGCCAAAATGCAAAAACGAAAGGACTCTACACTGCCTTTAGCCGATTAAATCGGCTGATTTTTAAACAATGTGCTGCCAAATAACAAAAACTAAGTGGCTCTACCGCTGCCTTCAGCCGATGAAATCATCCGATTTATAGTTATAATAATAAATGTTGTGGGACTACCCAATCAAATGAAGTCAACTTTCCAGTGATGTATATTAAATAACCTAGTGGGCTTCTCGGGTCAATGCAACCTTTAGCCACCAAATTTGTTACCCGCGGGCCCTTTATACTCTTGTGCACAGTAATCCTCACAGCAGCAGGGGCGTACCCACGGAAAAGAGGGCGCATTTGGCAAGCACTGAAATTGCGCTTCTGCACAAACAACTGACACCTTCCCAATCTGTGTCAGGAAGATCACCCTACCAATACAACCCCCTAACCGTCAGCTTGAGCCAAAGGGAACTCACATAGCGGTCTGTATGAGCCAGTCTCTTACCCCTAAAATGGCTTCTTCTTGAACTCGAACATTTTTAATAAATTTTAAAGAAAAATTGATGATGAGGTTGGAGACCATAGATATACACCAATAACGATCGAGACTGAACTTAATACCCTCTCAAATGGAAGCCTGGGGAACCATTACTTGAGGAACATGAACTGTTGCTCACGACATAGTGAATTCATAATCTGTTCTACATGTAATTACTAGACTGGCAGCACGATTTTATTGAAAGTAATCAGCACTGGAACATTTGCAGTGTTGTATTCTCGAAAACCTGACCTTAACCCTAAATCTAACCCATTCGAAAAAAACAAAAACAAACGCATACGCAGTCGAGACAACAGCCATAATATGGTCCAGAGCAATGATGATCGACCAGTGCATTGCAAGAAATCAAACTGATTAAAAATTCCCCCAAAACACCGTAAGGACCGCTTCGTGTGACATTTTAATCATCGTACCTAAAGTTTACTTTTTTTTTTTTACTAGCTAAAACATCCGGCCCTACCCGGGATAAATATGTTTGACGCTTTCAGTTTGGGTGATTATGATGGATTTGCTTCACCTTGCCCGCTCCTTTAGATTTATATTGTTGTACTTACTTGTTTGTTTGCTTTTAGGTAACTCTTACTGCACTACCTTAGCGCGTTAACGCCCTGTGCACCCCCGTCAGCATTCATGAATAATGGCAAAAATGTGCACAAAGGGCAGTGTATTTAATAGCGAACACAACGTAAGAAGTGATAACGTCGTAGCTCATGTGTTCGTGGAAAAGAAAGGAGGCGAAATCTGCGACACAAAGCAAACCCCTCCTGTTCTAGTTTCCAACTGTAAATTTCTGCAGGTCAAAAGGAACCTATAAAATTTCTCACATATCCGAGATGTGTGAGCGGCACTAGATCTAGGTCTTGTTAAAAATCCGCGAGTTTTTTTCATTTATAAGATTTAAGCAATAAAATATCGCCCTGAAATTCGCAGTAACTTTTATTTTGTTCCGACTCACTGTCAGGATTCTGCGCATCTGTCAAGACATAAATTCGCTTAATCCGGGCGTTTGGTCTGCAACTGCATGTATTATGATAGGCCTATGTCTTCGTGGCACAAATGTCGAGAAAAGGCGAAATAATGGCATGATCCGAATACGGTACCATGTTGACCCATTGAGCTTGCTACAGTTTTGGTCTCAGAGATCGGCCAATCTTTAATATCTCGTGTGCACATTAGAATTTCAAAAACGTAAAGCTCGCCACTGGTTTGAGAAGGTGCCAATCCTCCATCCATCTATCTGTCTGTCTATCTACCCATCTATTCATCATTGCAAGCGAACTCTTTACCAATTTGTTTGTCTTGGGCACATCGTTCGTTTCACATTCCTCGTGATTTCACGCACTCTTTTCGGCTCATTGGAACATCGGGTACTTTTGTCCAACAGGCACCTTGCACTTGACCAGTATTGCCAAATAAAGGTTCGCCGGAGATGCCAGATTAATTTGTAAAAGTTGCCAGATTGGAGGCTAAGATGCTAGGAATTATTTACAAAAGTGCAATGGTAAGGGGACGTTCAAATATAATCTTACGCCTCGGAGGGGAGGGGGGGGGGGGTGGCTCCTGTAAGAAAAGTATATGAAAGAGGGGGGGGGGGCTTGAACCAATGTAATATTACACTTTTGAGAGGTGAGAATATAATGAAGAATAAAAAATTAGACAACATAATAAACAAAACCCCTTTGTTGATGATAACTAATTTAAGGCAATTTTGACATTGTCTTTGACAAGAGTCTCATTTTTCCCTCATTTGTAAGAAAGAGTACGTGTGCAATGTATAATTATTACATGTATTATTGTAATATTACGGAATGGGGGGGGGGGGGGGAGAAGCAAATGTAAGAAAAGTGTAAGAAGGGGGGGGGGGGTCAAAAAGTCCCAAAAAAGGTGTAAGATTATATTTGAACGTCCCCTAAGGAAGCTATTCTTCGACATCTACAAAAAGCACAATAAGTGTCAGCACCCCTCCCCCTAGCCGCCCAAAGGCATATCCTTTTCCCCATGGTTAAAATGTGTCCACCACTCCTTCCTCCCCCCCCCCCCTTTAACTGATTAATATTATTAAAATTTGTCCTCCTTGCGCACGGGATGATGATTTATTGGTTCTCTGTTGTTGTTGTTGTTTTTTAACTACATCTATTTTTTTAACGACAATGCCTGTCTTATCTCCCCAGTTAACCTTACGAAATATCAGTAGCACTAGCAGCATGATCTGTCCCGTGTTATCATGAAAAACGGTGGTCTGGCACGGACATGTGTGATTCCAGAAACTCGCAATCGGGATTACCCGAAAACGTTACATACATCAAATAATAACATCGTTTGATTACCTGGTCACGACGATCTTTTGTCGCTTATACCCACTCACTAGCTACAGAATGCAACACAGTGCCCACGCTCAGCAGACGTTAGTTGTTTTTTTAAAACTGCATTGCACTTTTTAGGAGGGAAAACGAAATTAATAGCTACTCCGTTGCATCACGCGTGTTTACAGGCCAGCCGCCTGACATGGCTCGTTTTCTACTGCACATCTGGAATTCGCGAACTATCCAGACTCTTGTGTATGTACGTCTACGAGGGAGTCATGTACGGAGGAGGTCAGGCCAGGTCACCGAGCTAGATTAGTCCCAAGTAAAGGTCAAGGGCACAGCATGGTTTCATCTGAGACGAGTTTCATTCTTGCCGCTCTTGTCTATGTCGTTTTTGAACCACAGATATAAATTATTTATAGATCAAGGTTTTGAACATGCTGTGCTTGCCAGGAGCCATACACGTGTGCTCACGCTTTGAGTACAAAACAAAAGCACCGGCTGGCCTCACATAAGTGCGCTCGTCATGATGTAAACATGACAATTGATATCGCAGTGCGTCAACAGTGGCAGGAGTAAAAAATCAAAATCACTGTTTCAGGGCCCATTAAGAGAACAGGGTGGTTGACTTTAATTGCACAAAGCAAAATGGATGTTTTAGTCCAGTGGTACCGGTAGGCCTACTCAACATGGGCGATATCGCCCGGTGGGGGGGGGGGGGGGGGAGGGCGATTTGGATATCAAAAGGGGCCGAGGGGCAAAACGCAAAAAAGGGCGGCAAGGTGGCGAAAATGATTAAAAAGAGCGGTGGTGGGGGAGGAGGAGGCATGAATGGAGGGCGGTTTGGGGGCAAACACAGGGCAGCTACAAACTCGTTCAACAGTAGACATAAATGAGTTTTATGAACAGAAAACTGCTATTTTATTGGTGGTTTTTTTTAGCGCATCTGATAAAGAATGCATTCTGCTTTATAATGAAAAATCAACACGCCTATTTTCGTTTACATGGCTTTGAAAAACTTAACATCGTAATTTGTGTGTAGTCTGTCTTTTTGTGAAATGTATCTGTTGGATCTGAGTAAGGACTTTTTTTTTGGTAGGGGGGGGGGGGGGGGACAACAGAAAATTTGGAGCCTAAAGTGGCGATTACCTGAAAAATGTTGAGAACCGTTTCAGACCTTTTATTGTCTTTTAATTACAGTTTGAGCTGAGATTCATGGCAGGATGAATGAGTAAGTAGAAATGAAGTACAAGTGCAGACCCGAAGTAGGCAGATGAAAAAAAAACAACAAAAAAAACCCAACAAGACACACAAAGTTCGATTTAATGGTAATCAGAAAAAAAAGTCAATAATAGAAAAAAGGCGACTTCAGGAGCATCCATGCGCGCGGGGTTGCAGATGGGCGGAGCCACCTTGATAAGTTAGTCCCCTAGACGAGTAGTTTTTTGCTATTGTTGTTCTTCTTTTTTTAATAATAATAATATGACTTTTTCTTTTCACCTGCCTTTTGTTTTTTTCCGACGTCCATTCGAAATCAAGCATAGCCCTATCTGAGCAATAGGATACCGAGATGAATCAACCCGCCGAAGTCCTTCCTTCACATTGAGGCGCATCAACGATGCCAACAGCGCGCACCTCTCTGCTCCGTACTAGAACACCGTATGGGGAACGAGAATTTTCATGTGAAATGGCGTCACGACTTTCTGCGTTCCTATTTTTTCAAGGGGCAAAATGTTGCTGCTCCGTTACTCCCAAATAAAACTAAACCGTTCGTGCTAAGGCCATAGTTCCCTTTGAACAGTGCTAGTTCATTTAGCCTACGTATCCTTATGCGCGACGCGACGTTGAGTCGCTCGCGATTGTTGTCGCTCCAAAATCAAACGAGTAAGATTTGTGAGAAGCCATCTCCTTATACGCGACGCGACGTTTAGTCTCGAGCGACCATCGCGTGAGATCAAGTCATGTCGCGATCGGCTAGGTGGTCGCGTCAGACTGTCTGGAGGTGTGTCTGATTTAAAGCATAGCCATTGGTCGAAATATCTTGCGTGTGCTGAGTCATCGTGCGCACCATGTGTAGTACTTTTTCCTTGCACTACATACATCTTGAACGTCTATCCCAAGACCCACTACGCCATGGTACAATAGATAATCTATTCAAATAATTGATTTAATGATTAAAGCAAATAAATGAGTATAAACTGCAAACTTTGAATGAAGTTCTTACATACACAAGACCATAGGGGAACTGTACATCTTCTAATCTTATGAAAAAGTGTAGGGATAACCAAGGTAGCCGAACAAGAGTAATGAAGTAGGAAAAGAGACCAGATGTGCGATTTGCGATTATTTCAATGACTAAAACAAATAAATGGGTATAAGATGCAAACTTTGAATGAAGTCTTCACATACATCAGACCAGAAATTTACATCTTCTAATTTTACGGAAAAGTGTAGAGATAACCAGGGTAGCAGAAAAAGGTAATGAAGTAGGAAAAGTGACCAGATAGGCGATTAAAAAAACAACAAGAACTAGCCAAATTCCATCCGTAATATTCTGATGATAATGAAATTTGAAAGTGTTACCGCCCTTCAAGCTGGCAAGCTCGACTTGGAGAAATGTTTAATGCACCTTGGAAATCGAAACAGGATAGTCATACAGTGGATACCATCACATTGTGTACCATCACATTGTAGAGTGCCAGGCATTGAGAAAGCAGACCAAATGGCCAAGGAGGGTTCTGGCTTGGAGCAGCCACAGTGCCTCTTAAACTAATATAACAAGAAAAACCTCATCAAAAACAACAGACGGCAGCAAAATAAACCAACAGGATAAATATCATCTCCTGAACAGAGAGGATCAAGTGATATTGTTCAGACTAAGAACTGGCCACAATAGGCTCCACCACAATATGTTCACAAAGTTTGAAATAGGAACATCTGCCATAAAAATGTGAGTGCAGCCAGTCTCCTCAAAACACAGAGCATTATATTGCAGAACTGCACACTCCCTTTAGCACTACGGGAAACATATTGGCCCAAACCCACCGACCTGAATGTCAACTCTATGGTACTCTGTCACAACTGCAGAAAGCCATAGACTTTCTTAAAAGAACAAATCTGCAGATTTAGATTTGGTGAACGAAAGAAGAAGAAGAAAGTGTTACTTATGTTGCAGATTCTTCAGTTTTCCAAGTTTCTTTCCAGAAATGTTCTGTTTTGATGTACTATTTCTTAGGCTGACCTGGTGATGCAGTCGAATTGTCAGGAACAAGTTAACAACATCATCCGGTGTGCAACAGTTGCATTAATTTTGGAATACTTGTGCTTGAGTGTGCAAGGTAGATGTTTTAACTTGCTTTGAAAGTGGTGGCGTATGTTGTCTTGACTTTCGCATTTTGCAATGTCTGTTTGGAAAACAACTTCAGAAAAAAATCTACAGTCTTTATCAAGGTTGTGCTAGGTCTTGCCAGCCCTTCACTTGTGCTACCATCATATTCTTTTACAGCCACTCGTGTCAAATGTCTTGATTGATAATTGTCTATATCTGCAGTAATTACAAATAAGGTGCAGGATTTTCTCCAAGATCAACACGAACGACGAATCGCATGTAATGACAGCATGCCTGTGTTTATGATTGTGCGCGCCGAACTATTTTTAGAAACTCCTGACTCGGCGGACGGAAGTGCTCAATTGCACCGTCCTGACGTAGTGGGTCTTGGGTCTATCCTCGCAAAGAAAAAAGTCAAACATGGCGACTTGACACGCGATGAGCCGTCGCTCGCGCATAAGGAGACACTTTTGACTCGAGCGATCGAGCGACATCGCTTGACCCCGGATTTTCGCTAGCGAATCTTAGCGCATAAGGATACACTTCGCGCGACTGGTCTCGAGCGACGATCGCGAGCGACTCAATGTCGCGTCGCGCATAAGGATATGTAGGCTTAGGCGTAGTTGCCCCCGGAAGTTCTGGGAGAACTATTTTTTACTTATATCCGGTCCACACTCCCGTTCCCTATACACAATTTGCCGACAAATTCTGAGAGAAGGCATGGTTTGTCGTGGTATCCTATAGTCCGACGAGTATGAAGAAAGCTACACCGCATGGATTACTCTGACAGTCGCGATGCCCTTGTGAAAAAAACATTAATACAATATCTGCGTCCATTGGTCAAATATAAAAACCACAGAAAAACTGTGGGGTCGCGGCAAGGCTAAGCAATGTCAAAATTGGGCAAAAAGAAAAACTTGTTTGTAGCAAAGCCTCGTGAAAGAAATCAATGATACCCAAATCAGGGGCGAAGCGTGGCCCTCTGCAGAGGGTAATCAGAATTTAAGCTAGTAAGATCCTTATATTAGGACGTTTCGCTACATCATATTAAACGATACAATGCGAACTAAGTAGTCGGTCCATAGCCTACTTGCACTGAAAATTGTTCTTCTGTAGGTGATGGAATCATAACCCTCTAGAGTTTGATTGTATCTTCAGTGGTCCTTTGTGGCTGTGAGCCTTTGAACTGATGTATGTGTCACTTATGGACTACTTGGCTGAGCAGGGGAGAATGTGAGAGGATGAACGATTTTTATTTTTATTTAAATAATGTGCTTTCATTTGTAATGCTAGTTTGCGTGACTAGGTGTGGCTA